>UELX01001680.1:0-40253 GCA_900480035.1 Eupelmus urozonus | reverse complement strand
CATTAATATTATTATTTAAAAATTTATAAGTTCAGCGTTAATTTTTTACATATTAATAACATAAATAACTTAGCCGAAAATTCAAACTTCGCGCGAAATCTCCCGATCGATATAAGCGCCAAAATGGAAGGTCGTTCGAACTTTAAAGTCCAAAATATTTATTTCCACGAATCTTAAATATTTAATTTGTTTTAAATTAAATTAAAAAAAAACTTCCCGTTTTATAAAGACTGCATGCTCTAAATTTTCCCATTAAATCACTTTCCAAAACAAATCCTCCAACAAAACAATATTAAAACCCAAACAACCAACCCAACAACCACTTCAAACAGCGGCGCGGCAGTCGCAAAAGCCGTTGCGCTCCGATTCGCCGAACTCCGGCCAACCGACGCGCAGGCGTCGAAATTCAAAAAACGAGCGTTACAAGCGCTGCCCACTTTGAGCGGGAAACGGCGGCGCGTCCGGCGTCATTACACCGTTGCGGCCGCGGCGACATGTTGCGGCTGGCAGGCAATAAGCTCGCATCGTAGTCCGCTGGAAGGTTAGCTTTGGAATTGCGTTTCGCCGGAAAAATGCGCTATCGCCGTTGAAGTGCGGAAAAAAATCGAACGCCACATTCGAGAGTGAATCCGAGCTGGAAAGTTACATAAGGATGACGGCGGCCGAGCACCGATGGTAGTTGCACAGTGGTGTTTTTTTCCCCCGATGTAACCTGTAATCGAGACGAAACAAAGGAAAAATGGATCTACCAGCTACGCAAGCCATCGACGACGAGGAGTTGCCTGCTACTCAGCAGCTCGAGGCTAACGATGATAAAGAAGACGCAGTGGTAACTATTTTTTATTGACGGGATGGTTAGTAGATGCGAATGAGAAAACGTAATTGGTGTGGTAATGCTTTAGGTGGGGACTCTGCTCATCAACAATAAATCGTATCCAATTGTGTCGGGAGTTACGCAGATTGGAAGGCATCCTGCTTGCAAGATTGTTATCAATCATGAGGTTTGTTTATTTTTTTTAATACTACAGTAGCGATAAGAGCGATCTGACAGCTATTTATAAGTGTAACTTTTATACTAATGATACTCTGTTGTGTAAGAGAGCAGTGGTGTTAGTTTTTTACAGTTGAAAATACTGTATAGGTTTTATAATTCTTCTTTTGCATTTTGTGATCCTCGTTTCAGTATATTTTCTTCAAAGTTAATAGTGTTCCAAAATTTCTTTTCTCCTAAGTTGTCGTTAGTTTCCATTGAAAATCTTCCTGGTCCAGATATGTGTAGATAATTGAGCTCTTTTTTAGTTGGATTAACTTCAGGCCATTCTACTCCAAAATCTGGTTTGCTGAAATATTGAAATATTGAATGTGAATTTTCCAAAACAATAGGATATTTTTCTATTAAATTTTAAATACCCTTTGGTTGCAACAGAAATCCAAAAATTCAATAAATCTTTTTGCATTGCACGATCTTGTTCTGTGGTAGTTGGATTCACGAATGGCGATTCAATGACAAGATAAGTATCGTCTGCATGACTAACACCTGAGCAGTTAAAAAACAAAGTGATAAATTGTATACTACAAATATAGATATATTTAAAAGTTCAAATGGAAGTATACTTACCAAGATTTTCTTTAGTGCCACTCATTACATCACTCAAACTTTGAGCTGCTCTGTAACTGTAATAATAAAACCAGACAGGACTTTCATTGGATTTTGCTTGTAATCTAGCTGCCTTTTCAGCGTCAACAACAAATAATCTGTCACTAACCATTTGTACCAATGGGTTAATGTTTATTCGATCTATAGATTTTGATCCTAAATAATGTTTTTTAATTTTATTTGCCACTTCACGGTGTTTATCTTTAGGTAATGTGTAGTTGTAATCAAGCAAATAAGTTGCTACCAAATCCCAATTCTCGTTTAAATGTTTCAAATGCTTCTGATTTAAAACAAATTCTAAAATTTATTGATTTTTTGTTTAATTGTTGTTTAAAATATAATATAAACAAAAATTGAATGCCCATATTTACCAGCAGCAGGATATAACCCTTCTTCACTCACCACACCGGTGATCCAGGGAACATCTTGAACATCTCCACTTGCAATAATTTCTACTGGAGGTCGATTTATGAAATATTCTTCCCCAGATTTTTCCACAACTGGTCCAAATGGAGTATAAGGATTGTAAAGCCATGGCTGAACCATTTTTAAAAGAATTATTATTAAACATATTTTTTGCAAGGTGTAAATACAGATAAATTTATTAATTAACAAGTAATTTTTAATTTTATATCATTTTTTCACTCACCATAAATTCAGAAGTAGCTTCAACTAGAGGTCTAGCTGGTCTTTGTCTTAAACAATGTACCATATCTTTAATACTATCTGTTGGACAACCCATAATAGCTCCTAATTTTTTTGCTTTCTCTAATGATTTTTCAGTCTGTGTCCAGCACAGTAAAGATGTTCCACTAAATGATATACCATTTTGGAAAAGTCCAGCACTAAGTGGTGTTAAGTAATGATAATGAACACTAGCTCCTCCAGCACTAAGACCAGTGAGCGTTATTTTCTTTGGATCACCTCCAAACCATTCAATATTTTCATGTACCCAACGTAAGGCCATACTTTGATCTTTGAGACCCATATTTCCAGGAACATTTTCATCTTCAGTGCTTAAGAATCCTTTTATTGAATTAAATATTCAATTAAATTAAAATATTTATTTTATAATATAATATTGAATAATTTAATTTAATCTTTAGAATCATAATTGATTTCTTTTTCTTTTTTTTCAATTAATAAACTTAATTTTCTCATTAAAATATTCTTTACCTAGTATTCCTACGCGATAGTTGACTGTTACCAAAATAACATCTTTATCTGCTAAATATTTTGCTCCAAAAACGTTTCCTGTTCCATATTGAAAACAGCCACCATGAATCCAAAATAAAACTGGCATAGGTGAATCATTTTTTTTACGAATTGGAGCATAAACATTTAAATAAAGACAATCTTCACTCCCTTCAACACGGTCATCTGGTTTCGTTGGTAAATGAGAATATTGAAGACAAGCATCTGAAACTTTTGTTGCTTGTAATTCTCCTGTCCAAGCAGGTATTTTTTTAGGTGCCTATGGAATTTATAATCAAAAAATATAATTTAGTATTACTATTAAAAAAATTTTTGAAAAATTTGAATCAAATTAAAATTATTTGAAATTTGCAGTTATTCAAATAAAATATAAAAATTAAAAACTAATAATAAATTATCTGTTAATTAGCAAATTTTGTTTGTTTAAAAAAATTTATAAATTAAATTATTTTATAAATTAGTAATTATAATAAACTCACTTTAAACCTTAATTTTCCTATTGGTGGAAGGGCATAAGGGATTCCTTCATATGCTTCATATAATCTACCATTTTCAGAATTTTTATAGTATCCTCTGATTGCTCCAAGAGGAGTTTTTACTTTTGGATACTCTTCCTTTGCATTGATTAATAGAAAATTTAACAATAAAACTAATAAAACTGAACACAACATCTTGGTACCGAGCTAGATACAGACTGCAATCTTTCCTCAAGAACACACTGACAAATGATCCTTTTCCCCTCTTCTCTTGACCTTTACGTATCAGTGAATATTATTCTTTGAATAGTCTAAAAATGGATGTTCTCAAGTAGTCAATTGCTAGCAAGATATGTTATCTAATATTCAAATATAGTTAAAGCAAAGTATCTGTGTTAGTAAATGTTTCAATGTTCAATAAATCAAGTCAAGGATTACAGTAAAACTTGCTGAATGACACTTCATTGTTTTAAAATAGTTTTAAAAATAAGTAAATGAATATACTTACAGCTGAAATGATATAAATAATTTTTTTAATTTATATTAAATTGTTTTTTTTTTTTTTAATAATATATTCAATATTTTGTAAATTATTTGTAGGTACTTTTTTTAATATTTTTGTTCATAATTAAACCTTGAGGAGTTTTTACAACAAGTTATCTTGGGTCAAAAAGTAACATTAGATTGTGATAACTTTTCAAGGCCAATATTATAAGTGCATAATCAGATAACAGTTATTTTTTTCCAATTTATTAATGTTTTTATAATTTATGCATATATTTATTCAAAATTTTTTTATTTTTACAGACTGTATCTAAAAAACATGCAGAAATAGAAGCAGAATCTGTCAATAAGCCTATTTTTATACGAGATCTCAAATCATGTAACAAAACAAAAATCAACTTTGTGAGTTCTAGTTGTCAATTATTAGAAATTATTTTCATTCGTTAAAAAAAATAAACAATTGACAAAATGTAAAAAGCTAACTAAATTAATCTTACTTTTCAGAGTAATTTAAGACCAGACTTTAATTATCAAATCAGAGATGGAGATAAATTAACTTTTGGACAAATTGTGGCTACATTCAAGTTATTTAATACTTTGGAAGACTCGATCGTTTCTTGTACACCACAAGTCAACAGAAAAGTTCGACCAATTATCCCTGGTACTCCAGACTCTTCAATGGTGTGTATCTACTTTATAATGTTTTATTTAACAAAAGCGAAATATTTATTCAAAACTTTTATCATTTTAATGACAGACAAAATACTTAACTGATTATAAACTTTATAACTATAATTAAATGAATTAAAGTTTTGTTTTTACAAAAACTGAACGTAATTAAAACATATTTAATAAATAAACATTGTTAATATGTTTAAGTTTTGAATAAAACAAAAGCTTTTTAATTTTTACTTTATTTTTAAAATCTCACTATATAAAATCCACGCAATGTGTTATACCATTAATTTCTACAGAATGCCTCATCTGCCTCTGAAAGTGATGTCTCCATAATTCCCGGAACACAAACGGATGAAAACGACATGCACTTCCGTCGTCCTCAAGTACCTGTAAGAACTTCCACAAGTAACGAACACAGAAGTCCAAAACTTCCAGCATTTGTTCTTGACGATCTTCCATCTCCTTTAAAAGACAAAAGTAAACAGGAGGATATTAGTCAGGCTGAAACTCAAAGGTTCTCTAACAGTGAAGTAAAAGAGGACCTAGATAATAGTATTTATACAACGCAAACCCAGAAAACTTTGGCTGTAAATAAATCCAGTGATGCTGATGAAAACATTTACGAAATGGAAACGCAAAGACCATTCAATACTGACGAAGATAAGGATAATATTGAAAATCTACCGACGCAAAGATGTGATAATGAGAGATCTGATATTAATAGGAAGTCGCTCAATGTATCGATTTATAGCGCTGAGACTCAAAGAGTTGCGTCTGAAGCGCCTATTGATGAAGTGATAGAAAACCTTGAGACACAACGTTTTGACTGTAGGAAATCTGATTCAATTAAAAATAAATCTATGGATGTATCGATATACAGTGCCGAGACCCAAAAAATGATACACGAATCATCTATAAATGAAAATATAGAAAATCTTGAGACTCAAAGATTTGATTGTAGAAGATCTGTCTCTGGCCAAAATAAATCTATGGATGTATCAATATATAGTGCTGAGACGCAGAAATTAAAGCCTGAAACGTCGCAAAATAAATCTATAGAAAATCTTGAAACTCAACAATTCGATACCGGAAAATCAGATGAGTTTAAAACGCCGATTACACCTAAAAGATACTCCAAGTCCCTACCTATTGCACCCATGGATGAATCTTTAGAGGATCTTGAAACCCAACGATTTGATTGTAAAATGTCTGACATCAGTAATAGAGAATCTAACGATGAAAAATTAAATGAGTCTCTAGCGAATCTAGAGACGCAGCAGTTTGATACAAGCAAGTCCACTGAACATGAAGCAGCAAATTCGTCTAAAACCTGTAATAAATCAATTCATGATGCAGTTACTCAAAAAATAACAGATGAAGAAATGGTGAATGACTCTCTTGATGATCTTGAAACACAAAAATTTGTGAGTAATCAAAATTCGATGATAATTAATGAATCCATAGAAGATTTAGAAACTCAACAGTTTGGACCTAATAAATCCATTACCCTTCAAATGCCTTCAGAAAAAGGAAAAATTATCAATGAATCATTGCACAAAAGCAATACTTCAAAATGTCTTGCTGATTCATCAGTTAATGAATCTATAGACGATTTAGAAACTCAGGAATTTATTCGTAAAAGTACGAATGAAATAATTAACGAATCTACTGAAAATATAGAGTGTCAAGGGATTGATAAAAGCGCAGGCATGACCTCCAGCTTGTCTTTTTCACTTGAAACTATGGAAACGGAGCCTTTTATTGAAGAAAAGCTTCCACTTTGCAGAGAAGTGCAAGATATGGCTTCAGAGGATCCTGATGAATTATCAGTCGATTCTGGTTTTCGAACTTTGGAGAAAGAAAGCATTCATAATAAAACTAATAGTGAAAAGAATGAAAATCAAAATGCTTCGGATTTGCACTTGGAATTGGATTCATCCTCTTTTAGCACAGATAAATCTAACGCAGTGGATGATGTTGTTAAAATGAGTAATTTAGAACATCAAAAAAATAATTCAGATACAAATAATTCAAGATCTTCCTTACCTTTACAAAAACTTAATTCATCTGAGAATATTTTACATAATGATGAACTGTCGGAAAAGGGGAATGAAGATGAAGACGATGAAATGTTCTGTTCACAAGCTTTGATTAATGATTGTTCTTTTGCCTTTCTTCCTGATGCATCACACTTTGATGATAAATCTAATCATTCATCTACTAAATCTGAAGAATTAGAAGAAAAAAAAGATGATAAATTTGATACTTCTACAAATGTAAAAAATACAAATATAAATGTTGACCAAGTAAATTTGCCAGAAAAGAGTGCTTCAATAAAAGCAAATGATGATTCTGAAACTGACGAAGAAGGTATTTTCTCGAGTCATACTTCTAACGAAAATGAAAGTAATGAGTCAAGAACCAAAAATAATAAAAGTAACATTGAAACTAAAAAGTCTGAAGAGAAGAAAAGTAAGAGTGATTCAGAAACTGATGAAGAAGGTGTTTTTTCAAGCAATCAATTCAAAGTGGTCGAAAGTATTGAGTCTAGAGCCAAAAACATTGAAACAAACAAAATCGGAAAATCTGATGGAAAGGAGAATGATCATGATTCGGAAACTGATGAAGAAGGTATTTTTTCGAGCCATACTTCTAAAGAAAATGAAATTAATGAACCAAGAACCACAAATATTGAAAGTAACATTGAAACTAAAAAGTCTGAAGAGAAGAAAAGTAAGAGTGACTCAGAAACTGATGAAGAAGGCGTTTTTTCATGTCATTTGTCTGGAGAAAATGAAATTAATAATTTAAGTGCCAAAAGCAGCGTAGCTAATAATAGTAAAAAACTAAGCAGTATTGATAAAATAAGTGATTCAGAAACAGATGAAGAAGGTATTTTTACAAGTAATTTATCCAGAAAAACTCCAGATAAAATGTCAAATGAAAAAAGTAATCTTAATGTTACCAAAACAAGTAAAGAATCTTTACTATCAAATCGAAATAGTGTAGATCGTCAAAAATCACCAGCTTCAGATGTAGATGATATTTTTGATGAACATTATGAAGAAAAAATAAATAGTGCAAGTAATGAAAAAGTCGAAAGTACAAATGAAGCATTAAATGAGAATAAAAGTGACGATGAAGTTGATGAATTAGCGCCTACACAAATTATTCAACCCGGTTTATCTGAGACTGAAAATATGAATCTCGAACTTAGCGAAACAGAAAATGTTAATTTTTCGCTTGCGGAAACAGAAAATGTAAATAATCCTGAATTATTAGATACATGCAAAAGCAAAGTTCATGAAGTCGATGATTTGGCACCTACACAAATCATTAATGAAGAAGATGATTTCTTAGCACCTACACAGATTGTAAGTGTAAAAAAACTACAAACTTCGGATAGAATCCTTGAAGATGACTCTTTAGCACCTACACAAGTCATGTCTAGAGAAGAGAGTCAAACTGAAAAGCCTGTCGAAGGTCTTGATGACCTTGACTTGGCGCCAACTCAAAAAATGGTAGATACGCAGTATAGTGAATCTCAAGTACCAACTCAAGTTATCGATGAACGCATAGATCATATAGATAATCAACATGATAAGAAGGCAAGCGTTGAAGATTTAGATTACGAAATGGCTGCTACTCAAGTAATAACTAATAAAGACGCAGAAGACTCGCCCACTTCATCAAAAAGGCATCTGGAAGAAATAGAAATTACAAGTAATAAAAAGTTAAAAGCATCAGACAATTCCGACAGTTTAAAAGTTGATTTAAATAGTACAGTGGAGAAAAATTTGGATGTATTATTTGAAGGCCCGGAAAACGTAATTATGGAAAATAATGAATCAGCGCTACTTACTCAACAATTGGAGGACATTTTAGAATCCAGTCAAGTAGAAGAAAGTTCAAAAACAGATTTAAATAAGTCCATAGCTTCTCCCACTCTTAGCAGCAAAAGAAACAATTTCAAGGGAAAAAATCGACGAAGAGCCATGATGCTTAATAAATCTGCCTCTCAAGATATATCGTCGAGAACTTCGATCAATCTCAATGACACAATTGAAAGAAACCTTAATGAAATTTTCGACAATAGTATCAATACTGTAAGAGCATATGAATCTGATAGCATGTTAACTCAGCAATTAGAGAATGTACTCGAATCACAAGACGATAAACAGTTTGAAAACGAAGAAGGTAGATCAATGAGAAAGTCATTAAGTTTGACACTGCATTCAGAAAGGAAAAAGTATAGATTGAGTTTATCTGGAAATTTAAATGCTTCATCGATCTCTAAACCCATCAGCGAAAAGCAATCGTCCAAATCACTCGGTGTGCAATCGGTAGATAAGAATGAATCCTTATCGCAAGAAAGTAATTCCAACGAGGAATCGCAAGGTACTGAGGACTACTTTGCTAATCTTAAATCCTCGAAGAAACGCAACGTTTTCGAAGACTCTCAATCCGACGATGAGGCACCAACGGATCTACAACCATCCGATGATACTAAAAAGGTAATCTACAGGAGAGGAATCAAAGGTTTCGCCGATGATGGTAAATCAGTAAGTACCCTGGAACGTGTAGCACTTGTAGAAATCAAGGGCAGATCTTTCACAAGCGACAGCCAGTCCGAGGGGGAGGACATCTTCGGCAGCACACTGGCAAAATCTGGCGGTAAGAAACGCATTAGCTTGAGCCTATCAAAGCATGTAAATTTAAATGCGTCCATGTCATCATTGAGCGACCATGAGCCAGTGGAAAAGAAAGCTGCCACCGTACAACAGCAGCGGCAGGAGCCGAGCAGTCGCAAATCTCAAGCATCGACTTCTGAAAAAGCAGGTAATGACGATCCAAAATTAAGGAGAAAGTCGAGCGTGCCAGTCGTATCCGTGAAGAGGGTAAAGGCGCCAGTAACGCTCGGCTTCACCGACAACCTGGACCCGGTTGAGAGCGAAGAGCTCGTATCTGCCGCGTCCACCGGCAGCGAGGACGAGCGCCGAGAAAAACAGGAAAAGGTCGGTAAAATAAATTTAACTTCTAACGTAGATAATGACAATCTTACGGACGAGAGCGACGACGCGGACAGCGACGAGGATTTATTAAAGAACTTGCCGGCAATCAAAGTGGCGGGCACGGCCGAGTGCCCACCAACGGATTCTCAGCTGGCCGCGCCCAGCGACGATGAGTACAACTCGTCACCCGATATCGTAATACCGGCTAAATGGCAGTTCTACGCCAACAAGAGATTTGATCGAATCTATGACGAGCTCGATGTGAACAAAAAACAGAAGCCGGTAAACGATGGCAAGACGCGCGCGAGTCCATCTGCGAAAAAGCCGGGAAATAGCGGTAAGCCGAGCGTTGACGAAATCCTGGCGAAGATCGAGGCCTCGGGCAAGCCAGCTAGCAAGAGGCGCGCAAATAAAAAATCGGAAACGGAAAACGACTCGGCTACCAACAATACGGAGCTGACGCCGAGAAGCTCGACGCGACGGCCCAGGGTCAAATCGAACAGCTTCCTGGAGAATTCCCCGCAACTGGACGTGCAGGTAGTCAAGCACAACCCTGATAAGTCATTCGCAAAGCTTGACGCGAGCGACTCAGACTCAGACTTCGAATTTGTGCCCAAGTACAAGCCCCTGGAACCAATGGACTTGGACCTTAATCGCATGCTGCACAGGTCGCGCGCCGTCGCCAGCCACTCGGACGACGAGCTAGAGCAGTTGCGCATGAAATGCGAGCGAATGTTGGCAGTGCCGAGTGTCTACGCCAATAAGTCGCCAAGCATGCTTCGGACAAACAAAAGACAGCCTAAAGCCTCACCTCAGATGCCGTCGCGTCGTCGCAGGAGGAAATGTGCGTTAAGCAGCAATTATAATTCAGTTAATATCACGCGCAGTAAAAGTGCCGGGCGTACCGACAACAGTAACGAGCAAGCGAAGTCTAAACCACGAGCCGCTGATGAAGACGCCCTTGTTTTTCAGGTATCCGCGGCCGGTCCGGAGACGACGCAGACGACGAGAGTGTCGGGCTTGACGATCATTAGGCAGAAGAGGAGCGCCGCAGCCGAGGACAGCCAAAATCAGCCGTCCAAGCGCAGCAAGCCCGACGACGAGATCAACCGTAACAAGCTCCAGGAATTAGCGGTACTTATATCACCTTTGAGAAATAAGCCCCTAGCCCAGAAATATTTTGATCGTTATAAAGTGACTGGTGATAATGTGTCGTGCAATTTTAAACAGAAGCAGCAGCAGAGCATCGCCATGCCAGCGCCAGCGCAGAACAAGAGAGTCGCTAAGGCTCTGAGAACTCTCGACGGCTACGTGGTGAAGGAAAAGTCAACGCGGAAGGACGATTCGTCTGATCTGTCGGCAGTCGACAGCAGTATTGTAGAGGAAAAGAATAAGACTACCAACAAATCGAGAACTACCCGAGCTAAAGCGAACGTTAGTAAGAAGGAAGACTCGTCGGCGAGCTCGCAAGACAACTCGAGCAAGGAGAATTTGGAGGCGGAAGATTTCGACGTTGAGAGCAGCGGCACTTCTCGGCCAGCTAGGACGATTCGTGGTCGTCTAGCAGCTAGAAAAAATACAACCACGCTCGTTACAGATGCATCTGCGGTGAAGGATAAGAAGGTTGATTCGTCGTCGATCTCGCGCGGTAATAGCTCAAGCAAAGAAAATCTGCAGGCAGAGGATTCCGATACCGAGAGCCAAGTCAGAACTCGGCCGACCAGGAATATTCGTGCTCCATCTAAGAGAAATATAACCAATCACAATGTAGATGCATCTGTAGCGAAAGGTAGCAGTAATAATGAGATATCGAGCAGCAGCGTTGAGGACAAAGATACCAGGAGAGGCAAAACTCCGAATCAAAATCAAAAGAAAACTGAACCAGTGCAAGAAAATTCCAAGTCGAATAAAAAGACTACCATTATCAAAGACTCAGATTCAGAAGAGGCTGAGGAATCAGAAATTCTGGTTAGCAAGAGTACTAGAGGTAAAAAAGCAAAAGAATCTGATTCAAGCAAATCGGATAAAACTACTAGCAGTGTTGAAAATGAGAGTTTAAAAAGCTCAAGGGTTAGAAGCACTCGTCGAAATCAAAAAGAAGAAATCCCAGAAAAGGAGACGGTTAATTCCCAAAAACAAACTACCATTATCGAAGATTCAGATGCGGAGCAGTCACAAAAGTCTGATTGTACGAACAAAGAGCCTAGAGCTAGAAGAATGCGAAATGTTAAAAGTTCAGATTCAGATAAGTCGGAAATTGCTGGAAGTGAAAATGAAAGTTCCCGGCCCACAAGAGCTAGAATCACACGCCGAAATCAAAATAAAAATGTACTGGTTAAAAAGTTAGAAGTACCAAAAAAAGATACCTCTATTATCATTCATGATTCAGATTCAGAAGATTCAGAGTTTGTTAACTCGAAAAGTATGCGAAGCAAAAATGTCAAAAATTCAGAACCTGTGGAACCTAGTAAATCTCAAATCACTGATAAAACCAAAACCATTGAAAATGAAACTATTAATGCCTCTAAGATTAGAACTACTCGTCGGAATCAAAAGAAGGACATCCCAGATAATGAATCAACCAAATCGAAAAAAGAAACGTCTAAAGTTCAAAATTCAGAGCTAGAAGATTCAGAAATCAATAAAAAATATTCTGAGACTTCACTAAATAAAGATTCAAATAATTCAGATTCTCAAAAATCTGATGTTTCTAGTAATGCAGGCACCAGAAGCAGACGAGGCAAAGCTCGGAAAGAGTCTTCAGATTCAACGATTTCGGAAAGTGACACTGATAAGAAAAAGAATGCATCATCGAGTAAAAATTCTCGACCAACAAGACAGACGAGAAAACGAGCTGCGACTCCTGAAGTGAGTGTTGCTGACATAGCTTCATCAACAGAATCGCAGGAAGTAGCGGAAATCTTCAGTGCAGTAGAAAAAGAAGCCGAGAAAAGGACAACGCGTGGAAAAAGAAATGCTAAAAAAGAAAGCTCGGTTACTTCTGAGGATTCTCAAGACTCAGAAGATAAGTTGAATAACGTTTTTGAAAGACCAGTAAGCAGACCAAAACGTGCCAGGATCACCAAATCCGCTAAAAATAAATCTGCCTCGCAAACTGATCCAAACGATGATGAAGATTCAAAGTTAATGTCTCAAAAGACCATTACGTCGCGAAAAAGGAAATCTCCGAGTCCAGCTCCAACGCAGACTGCGTTGACGCCGACGAGAAATCGAAGGACGATATCAGCCATGTCTCCAATGAAAGCATCCTCGTACAAAGTACTGTTCACTGGAGAAAAAGATAAAACTCATCGTCAAATCGTTACAAAATTAGGTAAGTCAATAATTAACTAATAATAAAAAAAAATTTTTAAATAATTACTCAAAAATAATTATATATAAAATTACCTGATTAAAAATATCGTATTTTTACTTAATATTTTTTATTTCTTTATCTATTTAATAATTACATGCCTGCATACCCTTTTACAAATCATCACACCGGTTAAAATAATAATTTCGAGTAATTATAATAATTAATTTTTATATTATCTATGCATAAACAACTCATTAGTTAAAATTTTATTCAAAAGATAAAGTTTGAAAAATAGTTCATTTTCTTTCATTAAATCATTACGTTAAAAATAATTTTCAAAAAGTTGTATGATAACATTTGTACATTAATACTAATATTCTATGAAATGCATACTCCCACTTTTATTAATTAAACAAAACAATTAATTAATTAAACAAAATTATATAACAATTTCAATAATAATTAGTTCTTCTATAGCTGGTAATAATTATTATTTTTCCTTATAGGTGGTACTGAAGTTGAAGATCCTGCATACTGTTCAGTTCTGGTCACCAAGAAAGTAATGAGAACGTTTAAGTTCCTATGTTCACTTGCAAGAGGTATCCCTATAGTTTCAATTAATTGGTTAGAAGACAGTAAGAAAGCTCATCGCTTCCTCGATTGGGAAGATTATATTTTACATGATCCAGCTGCTGAAGCGCAATATAATTTCAATCTGAAAGAGAGCTTAGAAAAGGCCAGGAATCATAAATTATTGGCTGGCTACAATGTGCTGTTGACGTCGCACCTTAAACAACCTCCAGTATCTGAATTGAAAGGTAATTACAATGTTAATCAATATCTTTTGATTAAATTAAATACAACTGCAATATTACTTGATGCTCTATATATATTTAATTATTTATACTAATAATACTATTTATACTTAATTTATTTGTTGTTAGTTATACACTGAACATTTTAAATGAATGTTACAATTTCACTTTTATAGAAAGTAAAATATTATATACATTTATATATTTTTTAATTGAAATGAACTCAATAATAGGTTAAATATCTATAACATTGAAACATTATAAATATTTTTTCAGAAATGGTAATTTCAAGTGGTGGGAAACCTCTTCTTAGAGCACCAGCAAAGTGGCCTGAGAACACCATTGTTGTAACAAAAGAAGAAAATTTACAAAATGCTAAAAAATTAATAGCAAAAGCTCCAAAATCAGTAACAATCCATTCAGTGGAATTTATATTAACTGGAATACTTCGGCAAGATGTAAATTTACAAGAATTTAAGTTATCAGTTTAAATGTGATTAAGTGTTTGTAGAGTATTACATATAATTTATTATCGTTAATGAAAATGTATTCGAGTTTATTACTATATTTTGATAATCAAGCAAAATTTTTTTAACAAATTATTTAACAAATTTTAACGAACGATCAAATGAAATTTTTTATGCTATTGACATTGAAAATAGATTGTGAATGAAAGTGCACTTAAATGTTTAGTTATACATTGTACGTATAATTTTCCATAATTTATGCTTGTCGTATTTTTGTAATTTGTATTTTGTAACTTGTAATTATAATTGTATATAATACATAATCAATTTTTAGAATAGAACTTGTGTATTTTCATTTGAACTAAATGACCGGAACATCTATAAATAGTATGTTTATGCAGTGTGAATAACACAAAGGCTACGTGAGGTCATGTTCTCATTCTTTACTTACTATCTTTAGTACATAAGGTATCCATACTTAAAATTCTATTTTAGAAAAGGTTTAGGTACAAGAAGAATAAAAGTCAGATTTTTGTACTTTTTAAATACTTTTTATTCTGTGTCACGCTATACACATACTCAATTTAATAATAGGAAACTTTAATTAATTTCAGTCAAGATTTACTAAATCCTGAGATAATCTTAGAAAATAAAGTTTCTAGCAAAACTAACGACAAATTTACACCGAATCTATTCTAATGAGATTAAAAGTTAATCTAATGATGAGTTTTCTTGATGATTTGCTGGAGTGTTGCGACTTGAACTAGAAATATCGTATAAATAACGCGATCCTAATGTGCAACAATGGCTGATATGAGAATAACAATGCAAAACCAGGATGCAAATGTGACTTGATCGAGTTATATACTAGAATTATTTGGAATAGAGCAATAGTTTTAAGTCGCGAAGATTAATGCTTAAATGCGTATATCAATATAAATAACAGGTGCTTGATATCGAGCTATGATGTTCCTTGCTTCCTAGCAGATCTTGATGATGTACTTTATGTACTGGATGATTTTTTCAATGGGACGTTCCACTGAGCAAGGAGCAACTCGAAAAACCTGTAACAGACACAAAGAAATTTTTGTTAAATTCTCGTTATTTTATTGAATTTTCATAATATTATTTCGTAATTAATATCATAGTATATAAAAAAAAAAATTAGGTCAGAAAATACTTTAAACTCTAAACTAAGTAATGATTAATAAACAATTTAAATTCTTTTTAAATGAAGCTTGCATTTGATGAAATTAAAGTTGCAATTACTTTTTTTTGCAATCTTTGACGTTTTATAGTACTATCATTATGAAAATAAAATATTTCGCAATGTTTGAGCATAAACAAGATTTAATCTCGTACATATGTACGATTCAACTTAATTTAAAATAAAATTGCATATATAATCTAATAAATAATTCAATTTTACAATAAAACAAGTATACTCATTAAACACAACTTGTTTCCTAATCATACAAAGTTTTTCTCATAATAAAACATTCCAATAAAAACGAAATACTTCATCAACAACAAGCTCCATACGAACCCAGTTACACGCACCCAAAACGAATAAAACCCAAGATTAAAAAAAAAATGAGCCAACCCCGAGCGCCTGGCAACAGCGGTATTTTTAATCAATCGTTACAAACAGTTACGCGCAATACACGAATTACCCATCTCTCAGAACAAAGCCGCGCCGCTGCGCAAAATGCACAAAGCTCTCCGCGTCTATTTACAGAAGTCAAGATAGCGTCTCGTTCCGCCTAACAAAAGACAAAAAGATCTCCCAACTCAACTGCGTACAAAGCGCGACACGAACGTCCGTGACCCGCAACGCAGCGTTCGAATAAGACGCAGTTTGCTCGAAAAGTCCCAGCCCGTCCGCTGGCGCCATCTTTAACCGTCTTAAAAAAAAAAACCCGCCAGCGAAGGCACTCAGGCAAAACAGATAAACAAAACGACTGACGTTTTATACGAGGTCGAATCGAGAGCAAGAAGAGAGAGGAAAGGACAGCCACCTGTGTCTGATGCAGCCGAGTTAACGTCTGGGCGTTTACGACTTGCTCTTGGCGGTCATGCGCTTGTTGTGCTCAGTATTGACGAGTTTGGTCAGGATTTTTCTGGAATGGCCGTTCGGATCGAAGTGATTCGTGTGCATCTCTGCGTCGCGCTTGCTGCGCTGCTTGCCGCTGTGCCCGGTGAAGATGTACTTGTCCTGGTCGTAGTTGAAGTGCTCGTACTCGTCGAAGTGGGCCTCAGACATGGTTTTTCCTCTTCTTTGTACTCTGACTCTCTTAAAAAGTACTCAGGAACACTAGCGTATACGCTTTCTATAAATGCTCTTTTATAGATGCAAAACTGTTAATAAATTACTTCAGCAATCAATACTGAAGAAAAGTAATCGAAATTTTCTATAAGCTCGAAACGATCGCTTTGAAATACAGTTCAATACTGGTTTGCGGCGGGCCGCGCCGCCGCTTTTATAACCGCGCGGAAGCTCGCGCATGCGCCCGCGCGTCCCTGGGTAAGCCACCTCGCGCTCCTCTCTCGCCCCTCCCTCCCCTTAATCTCGCGCGAGAGCCACACATATATACAGTGTCCACGTCTTTTTTTACGCGAACGAGAGACGTTCTCGAGGTCGAATTCGCGGCGTGCTCGTTTGAGCCCGAGATTTTCGAAAATTCGAACCGACAGTAATAAGCTGGGATCGGGCTGGACACTTTTCTCTATTTGAAAGGTAAACATCGGTTTGTTATCGTTTGGATCTATAGTGCAACCGGCGAACAGACTCGAAAGATCCGTGGGCGCATGCGCAGCGCCGCAGCTGGAGGAATATGCGACGTGTTTTTTTCTCCGTCGACTTTTAGAGATATATAGGTAAAACTCAGCGCGCGCGTGCGGGCGCTTGTTGTGAAGAGGAGTTGGACTAGTGTGAGTGAGTATGTGTACATATGTAGAATCGCGCTTTTGGCCGTGTGCAAGCGCAGCGTCGGTTTGTTATTAAACTATAACCAGCTGAGCGCGCTCCGAGGAGGAAGAGCGGGGAGAGCGCGCGATTATGTTTCTAGCCGGTTCGGGAATTTTATGCGCGTTTTCACAACGCGAGCGTATACACAAACACAAAGCGATTTTTTTTGTTTGTTTCCGCTGCGAGTCGAGCCTTGGGAGAGCGGGGCTTCCTGCTTTTTTGCGGATTTTTCGATTTTTGCACAGATTTGTGGATGAGAGAAGGTGGGAGAGATAAAATGAGACGGTCTATTTTTAGACGGAGGAAGGTGCAGGAGAGTAAGAGAGGGAGAGATTGTGAGTTGGAAGGCTGGTTTGCGTATTTGCGATTGTTTTGCGCGAGAGAGAAGAGATATTTAGAGCGTAAAGGTGATTTTGCATTTGTAATAAGGCACGTTCATGGGCTTTTAATTATCTTAACACCTGGATTATGCGCTTGGGAATGTATTCCCATCTTGAGAAAAACATATGCACTCTTATCTGCATTTCTATCGTTTATTACACTTTAGATTGGAAAGGTGAATATTGCGATAAAAATTAACATTTAATTACTTTATTGCGCATAAATCGCCGATAATCTTCGTTAAATAAAAAAACATCTTTTAATTTAAAAAAAATACAATCATCATCACATTTCATTCAGTCTTAACTTTCTATTCGTTCAAAAACTGCAATAATCAAAAAAACACATCCATTCAAAAAATCCCGTTCCACCGAAAAAGAAATCGATTATCAATAAAAAAAAACCCCATCAAAAGCAGCATGACGAATAATCCAAAATAACCCGGCAACTAATTCAATATCGAGCACGCAGCCACTCGTGAATCGAGAGCGCGCGAGCGCTCAGGTATATAATATCGCTCAATAAATACTAGCCACTCGAACGTGCGCGTTTTTTCCTTACAATATCCGAAGGCTATCCGAGATCGCCGAGAGAAGGTGCGCAGAGCTCGTCTCCTCAGGGGGGGAGGGGACAAGCAGCCAGGCGGGAGAGATAGAGAAAGAAGACGCGCTTAAGATCACGTTCGTTCTCTCCGCAGGCCGGCTAAAGATATACTCTCGCCGTAGGTAATATAGACACGTGTGCGTGCACGAATAGGAACGCAGCTGATGTCGTTGCTCCGAAATCGAAAAACACGTTTTTTTTCTCTCTTTTCGTGGCGGATGAATGTGTTGATTATGTAGAGTAAAACGTATGCCGACGTGGTGTATCGACGTTCTCGAATGTGGGTTCGGGCTGCGCGCGGCTCCAGATGTTTCATTCACTTGCTGCAGAGCCGGCGAATTTCGGCCAATCGGCTCGCATCGTTTGAAAAAATAACGTACGGCGCGCGTGGTGAGACGGGACGGGTAGCTAAGACGGTTATAGAGTTTTACGAGGCGGCTGCGCGGCTTCTAGAATGTTCGGGAAAATTTTTAAGTTGAAATGGGGTTGCATAAGTACGTTGCACCTTGAACGTGCGGTGCGACTATATACACCTAACCTTTACTGCACGGGAGAGCCATTATATTCGCGAGGCTTCGACCCTACGGCCGGCTTGTTGGCTCTGAATAACAGTGTTGTTCTGATAAATCTATGATTGAAGTTTACGATGACTTCTTCAATGGAATACTGGATTTTCTTTGTTAATGCATGCTTATTTATAATTAAATGTTTTTATAATAGTTGAAATTTTTATATTTCTAATTAATTATATATGAATTATAGTTTTTTGTTTAATTTTTTACGAAAACCTTTTGATTTTACCATTGATATTTGATAATATGAATCCTACTGGCGTGGTAACACTTCCATGCAATTTTATTTTATGGAAACTACACTTGAAATAATTATAATTTCTTTATTCTAAATGCGTATAGTTATTGATAAAAATGAAGTAACTTACTAATGATTATTAAAATTATTAATATATTTCATCATTTTTATTAATGATGACTGTATTGAAAAAGAAAGATACTGCAATTTCTTTTTGACATGACGTGTAACAACACGTAAGCTATTCCTGAAAATTTTTTTAGTAGCTGCTCTTATCAAAACTTTATCGTAAATTAAATTGCAACATTTACAGTAGCTCACAAAGTAACATGATGTAATTCTGCAAAATGTAAACAATAAACGAAACGTCATAATTCCAGATAGATATAAAATTCTTCTTAACAAATTTTCAATACTAACGCAACAATAATTGCAAAATTCAAAGTAATGTATGAATCAATACATATCTACATTCCATAAAATTTTCAAATTTGATTCATTTAAACCAATTACGAATCTATATTTTTATACAAAGCTGCGTAATAATATAAAATTACGTAATAATTCTAACGCCAACAAAAGATAGCCTAAAAATAGTAAAATAGATAATAATGAAAATAATAATAACCCAACGAAAATACTGCGTCTCGGCCTCGACTGTAAAAAAATACACGTTTCTTGAATAAATCAAGATATTTCATCATAAAACTAATCGAGTGTGTATAATTAGGTAACAATATTTTTACTGCTCGGCGCACGGTTTTTCAACGATGACTCATCCAGACCCGCTAACCAATAATACAATATATACAATATTAACATAATGCTCACGTTATACGATTACTCATTGGAAACGATAAGAGAAATTTTCGGGTAAATACGCGCAAGGTGTAAGTAGTTTCTCACAAAAAAGAGAGAGCGAATCCAGTAAACAAAAAGACGTAAGAACGCTGCACTCGGCACATCGATCCACTGCACCGGTAAACGCCCTTTGCGCAGCTGCTCTAGATTTTCGCATAGAGTCCTCAGAAAATCGGGCGATTAACTCCGCTTCTTAGCTGATGCGTATGAAAGGTTTTACGATGGTAAACACGTTTAATGAGGAGTGGAAAAAAGCTTCGACCGAGAACTTTCAAATTACCTCGCGGACCATGATTTTAAAAAGTTTATTTTCTCCTTAGTAAAGCGAGGACGCGTGATTTTGATTCACGCTGATGGGTTCGAAAACACGTTGAATTTTTACAGCCGTTGAAAGTCTACAATAAAGTGCAGAAGCGAAATTTGCGCTGCATGATCGAAATACGCGGAGCTTGGCAAATAATTCGACGCCTTAGGAAAATACGAGAAGCGCGGAGCGAAGGAAAAGCTGACACCTATTGGAATTTTTGAAATTGAATAGTTCTTTTGAACGGCAACTGTGCAGGTAGAATAATATTGTTACGATGCTTTGAAAAGTTATATGTGAGTCGTAGAAATATAACTGAATATGTTTTAAATATACAGCTATTGTTCGTTTAAATAGTTACGTTAATTTATGTCTAAAGCATAAATCTTTGTGTATAGATTTTACTATCAAAACATGAAGAAATATTTACTTACCTCTATTTTTAAAACGATGCCGCTTAGATCATTTTCGTTTGTATTTATTCTTAACAACGTATTAGTTTTTTTGAATTAATATAATTCATTGTCACAAAAGCAAATTGTGATGTTCCAGAAAAATATTAGAATAATACGAAAAATATTATAGTTTTGATCACAGTTAAATTACCATAAATTAAGATGCTATTAAATCTATGAAGGCTTATGTTCATATTATGGTTATATTCAAGCATGGAACTTTAAAATAGAGAATATAAAAGTAAATATTGAAAAATTTGTTTGTTTATTTTCAAAGTAATTCGAATGATTAATCAAAGACCTTTTAAAATCTTATTTGAAATTTTTTTCAAACCATTTTTCAAGACCGATAATTTCCCTAATAAAATGAAAAATATTTCAGTTATATTTATTATTTTTCCTATTTAAAAGAAGTTAAAAAATAAAATATCGAGAACGTACAGTATATATTTTAAAAGACCTTGATTCAAGCTTTAAAATGAGCCGCCGCAGATTTCTGAAACTAAATTTTAACTGCGAAGTTATAAATTTTTTGTACATTGTAATTTTTACTTTTGGTCAGTAAAAGCTGTAGACCGGCAATGGATATAATGTTGACATATTTAATGCAATTGTCAAAACAGTTTTATCTGACTGGAATCTTGCAATTTTATCAGAAATAAGATATAACGCTTGAAATATCTTGCAGACGAGCTTCCACTTGCTATCCGATGGAGCATTTTTAACTGTTTACTTGCAATACGTGAATTCAATAATTTCAATCGCAGAAATTAAAAATTATCAGGGCGTACACCGGCATTATTTTGTTTTATTTTTTAATCTCAAAGTTAAAAGTCACTCGAAGTAATCATTTCATATTTGCGCTCGAATCAATGCATTAATTTCAATATCATCAGTTAGCCGCAACCAGCCGACGAAGCAAATTCTGTCAACAGAAACAATCCCGTATTTTCGGTGAGTGTATAACTAATTCCTTTTGTTTGAGTATCGTATTTCTTATCAAGGATGCTTATGAAATTATTTTGCGCAGTAGAGAAATATAATGTGCTTGAAATTTAACATCGCGTGATAGGCTGGCTTTAATGTTCAAAACAGAAAAGCTTTTTGCATACATACAAAAGAGTAAATATTCTTATAGTCTGTTCTGTTATGTAATTAATGATTCATTTATGTACCTTAGATACGTCTACCTTTAATTTCTTTACTATTGTATTCTAGACTATTCAGAAAATAAATATAAACATTCATTTTTTTAATAAATATTTCTTAAATTCTACAAATCTTTTACTAAATATTTAATATTTGCAAATTAACTGTATATTTTTTATTTTATTTAAATAAGTTACAAATTTTTGTATATATCAATTTTTAATCGCAAACGAATTTTGTAAGCCTTTTGGGTTGCGAATATTATTAAAAAAAAAAAAAATTGAAAGACTTAATTAAAAGAAAACGTACATTGCAATATGTATAGATATATTGCGCTTATCAAGTTAGCAGTAAATCAATTTCTTTATTGTAATGGAGAAACGATTTTCTTTTTTATTCCTATTAATAGGAATAAAATTTTCTACGGGTCATTTGATCCCGTTAACTCTATTTTGATTATTCCGCTACGTTATATGTATATGGATTAGCATAAAAAAGTTGTTTTATACTTGAACAAAAAATAAAAGGATTGTAGTAGGATCAGTAAAAGGAAATAATAATATACTCAATCGTTTTCTTTCATCTCTGCATTCGTATTCTTTAATAACGTGTTCTTATAGACTACATTAAAAAAATTTTTAATCTTGATTAACCATATTTAATTTGTAGATGTCTTTAAATATACTTGGACAAGAAAAAATTCTGTAAAAATTAAGCAGTTTTTCTTACTTTTCTTACTTTTCTACAATAATTCAATTACATAGATTAAAATAGTAATTTAAATTACCAATCTATCTTTACTCTATTCGATGTACTAAATCGAACCTGATTTTTTAATTACAGTACAATTTGTATTTCTATTAATCAATATATTAATGGTAACATTATTATTTACTTTCGCAAAAGCGTATAATTGCATTAGAAAATTATTAAAATTTTGTGTATTGCAAACAAATTACAGTATTTGAATTACAGAATTAGAAGACCTTTGTAGAAATATAAAAAGTTGCATTGATGCATTTGTGATATGCAGGTTGTTCGTTGTCTCGAATTTGTAATCGCATATATGGTACCGACTTTTTTTTATCGAATGCTTACAAATAACAAATACAGTCATCAAGGTTTAACAAGTCTTTAAACAATTCAAGGAGAATGCAAGTAAATCTGACAAACTTAATGCACTGTAGATAATTAAAGAATTGAAGTATTAGAGTATTTAAGTCGATTTTGAAAGATTGCATTTCCACCCAGTTAACAATCACTAGCATGCAAATAAAAAATAAAATACAAATTTTTTAAATAAAAAAGTCATGAGATTTAGAAATCATAAATTCAATTCAGTGCAAAATCAGATTGGTCTTTGGTTTTTGTTTTTTGCTTGCTTGTATTGTTACCCAAATTAATTATTAAAATCAAATAGTTGTAAACAGCTGCTTAAAATAGTTTTCTCAGGGTTAAAATAAGAGTAAGAACGTATGAAAATATGTTCATTACTCGTATCTTATCACTTAATGACATCATTGAAAGCAAGGAAGACTCATTTTGCACTCTGTCATGAATTTTGTCGTTTTTTCAAAATTTATCAACAAAAAAGAATTGTACAAAATTAGTTACTCTTAAATTTATATATATATAAAAAAAAATATATATATAAGTAATTAAAAGTTTATTACTTGATGATTTATGACGAAACTTCTAAAGGTATAGTACCGTTAAAATAAGATAATTCGAATTCTTATTTAGAAAATTAATTTATAAGATATAATTTTTTCTAAGATAATGATTCAATAGATTTTTATGTGATATTACTAATAATTTACATATCGTATTTTCAAATTATCATTACTGTCGAATAATATAAAATTCAAGTTAGTTCCGAATAAAAATATTTTAAGATTGCAAACTAGAAAATTATTTGTTAATTTTTTTTATTTAAACTGGTGTTAAACTGGTGAAGAATGTTTTATTTTTATCTGTTTTTTATAAATTCAATTTTTATATTTTAATGACTAAAATATTAAATTAAATTTAAAAATAATTGATTGAATTTAGAATAGTTTCACAAAAGATCTATATTAAACATTATGACGGACCCAATTTTAATCAAGACCCTGAATTTTATAAATTTTTCTCCAAACCTTCAAACTGATTTATAGAGGAATATAAAAATCATATTTCTAAAATTAAGAAATAGTGATAAGATAACTACAACCAGATCTGAGTTTGTCACAATTACATTGACGGAATCCAGGGCCTTGTAAAACTAACCGCAAGCGAAAATTAGACCCGCGATGATGTACTCTACACTATAGAAATTGTTTGCGTCGAATATATATGTAACAATGAAAACAATTTGTTTAAATAAAAAAATACTCTGCATTACTATTTTTATTTATTTTGATTATTGCATTTTTTTTAAAGGTATCATTTTAAAACGATATCTTAGGTAAAATTCGTATTTAAAAATTGGCTTATAAATATTGGCATTAAAGGATTAAATCGCCAACGTCGACGATGCAACACGGTCCCAGTTTCTCTAGTCGAAACAAAACATCGGGAAATCCATTGTGTTGATGAAATAATGAAATCGATATTTGTCAGACAAATACCTTTTAACCGTACTCACTTAATCGTGCAAAGAAATAAAACTTATAATCACGCAAAATTTTTCAATATAAAAAATCACTTTTCAATCGATAAAAATCGGTTTGCATTTCATTAATAATGAAATCAAAAAATTCATAAACTCGTAAAAATAAACTTAAAAACTTCTCGATCTTGACTACGCTCAATTTAGCCAATAATTCAGCTGCCCATCGCTCACAGTGAGCCATTAAAAAATTCTCACGATAAAAACTACGAAAGAATGAAGCCGCGATCTATGCTCAATCAAGCCCGTAAACGTCTCCGCCCTTGCGATGATCAGCATTGGCATAAATCGTGCCGTTTACTTTGGTGAGTATACAGACGACGCTTCCGCGATCTCTGTAACGATAGGTCTGATGACCCAGGGCTCTGAGCCCCTTGACTATCCGCCTTGTCACGCCGTATTCGTACTCGAGGTATATTGGATAGAGCTGATGATGTATTCGCGGCGCATCCACCGCTTCCTTAATCGTGTTGCCCAGCCAGAGGTGCCTCGCTATCACCTGCGGAAATTAAAGAGATTTTCATTATTTTGTTTTGTTATGCTGAAGCTGTAATAATCAGTTGTAGAAAAAAGAATTGTTTTCTTTTGTATAAGGTAAAAGTACTGTCAAAAGAATCAATTTTTTCATGTAATTTTTAATTATGTCAAAAGATTTTTCTAATTTTTCTGATTTTTTTCTTGAAACTAAATATTCAAGAAAAAACTAGGCTTCGCACTTGTTAGTAATAATAAAAGTTTTACTTTGCTTTTATTATTGTAATTTATGAAAAATTATAAAAATTATAAATTACTTAATTTTGATTAATAAATCTTCTATATTTAGTTAAAAGAAGATAAATATCTTTGTTTTTATTATTCAAATAAATAAACTGAAGATGTAATCTTACGTAAGCGACAGCGCTTGTAATTTTGGTGCCGCCAGCAGCTCCTATCGTCATTTTGACATCTCCATTGTTATCAACGAGAACCGACGGGCTCATCGATGACAGTGGCCTCTTTCCCGGCGCAATATAATTGTTTTTATTGGACGGTATATTGAAATAGCTCTTCCTGTCAGGTAAACCAAAGTCGTCCATTCCGCTATTCATTAAAATTCCCGTTCTCTTGCTCATAACACTACTTCCAAAACTGTTACAAAGATAGAATGATAATAAAATAAAGCACGAGGTATATTAATGACAAAAATTGATGAAATCTAACATCTTGTTTTTTAATGTTATATTGAGATTAATTAACTGATACTTTATTGGATACGAATTGATTATATTTTTTTTTTTTAAGATAAATTCCAATTTTAAACAATTTTTAATTAAAAAAAATATTTTTTGTTGATAGCAATATTTAAAATTACAAACTTACTAAATATTAACAGAGCTAGTGACTGATACTGCATCACCCAATTCATCAATAACAGCAATGTGTGCTGTACCGTGATCGTCGGTATTTCCTGAGTTTTGGGCTTTATAGTGATTAGGATCATCCCACGTTCTGTTATCTTTTATCAAAGCCTTTATCGAACGAGCGTAGTCTTTTGACGTTAAGTTTTTGTATAACTAAAAATAAATTTATATGTAAATAAAACTTCTTTCAATTATAATTATTTTATATTGAAAATCATCACTTTACATTATGCAACATAGGTAAAAAGTAAGATTCTTATCATGTCGCATATAATACTTTAATTTCCATTTTAATATAAAAAAATGCTTAATATTTTTATATCAACATTGAAAGAAATAGTTTAACATTGAAAAAATAATGCAATCAAAGAGTTTATACAATATTTACCTCAGGTTGATCAATGTCTCCTAGTTGCGTTCTAAGAGCGTAAGCGTATTTAAAAGTTTCTATCATCCTATGATATGTTTTAACAGTAGCATTCGTATTAGCGATATCACTTGGCTTAAAGTGAAATTCGTCAAAAACGTTTAGCATAAACGACAGTAAACCTCCACTTCCAGGAACTCCCGTTGTATAAATTTTCGTTCCATCGTAAAGTGTTGTTGATTCAGCCTCTTGCCATTCGGCTCTACAATATTATATTATTCTGATATTATTAAAACAAAATAAATGTATTATAATCTAAAAAAATAATATATTTTTTTAAATTTACCGATAATCATTCAAGTCTTTCATTGTGATAATACTGCCACGTTTCTGTAGATCTTCTACAAGTTTCTGTCCTAAAGTGCCATTATACAGCTCTGTTGCACCCTTTTCAGCAATTATCCTCATTGTTTCACAAAGCTGTTTTGGTTTAATAAGAGACCCTATCTTGCGAATTTGATTAGTCGCAGGATCTATAAATATTTCCCTGAAATTATTGCATTGTTATTTAATATTTTATTTTAAAAGTTTTATCAATTATTCGTAAATTCGTAAAAATAAGTTTAGAATTTTAATTTAGACTATAATCAACTGTTCTACCCCTAACTAGAAGTTATGAATAATGTCAAAAATCGCAAAAATTATTAATTATATAATCTTTTATAATTATTTTTATAATCTCAGAAAAGCAAAATTAAGTTAATTACAAAAATGCATTTTTACTTCAAAATAATAAACAATGAAATTGGAAAAAATATTGCTATTGTTTTATATTTCAGTAAAAAAGGCATTGTTATTCATCTTATAATATAAAATATACATATAAAAAATTCAATTTACCTCATTGCTTCATCGTTTTGAATATTAATTTTGTTGAATTCAACAGCTTCGTATTGAATTTTTGAAAAATTATATCCTCTCTCGCAAAGTTCGATGTTTGGATGAAATAGCTCAGCCCATGGCAATTTGCCAAATCTTTCATGTGCTTTCCAGTAACCAGCTAGCTCACCTGGTACTGTCATTGCCAATGGACCTGTTATGACATAATGAAAACATTTATATAGCACTCTTATATTTATGTTTTGTTTGTGAATATACAGATTAATTTTAACTTGTTATTACAATTAGACAATAGGCAAAAGAAATAATATGTAAAATCATTTTTTCATTTATTTAACAACATCTTTCGCTGCCTACAAACATTGATTCAAATACTCCATCATACTTTGATTACCCTTTATAATGAGTTTATTAAATACTTTAGTTTACAAAATAATTAAGTTTCTACTCGAGCAACTTCTTCGAAATGTACGTCTATACAATTTTGCTTACCAGATCGCGACGCGCCTGCCGGTGTATTGTCATACATGTGCGCATGAGCCGCACCTGGCGCGGAGTCCCTTGCATTCAGGATATATGCTTGATTTGTCGACTTCTCGTAAATTGTCATAATGAATCCGCCGCCAAAACCCATACTTTGCATGTTGATCATTCCATTGCAGATCATAGAAGCTAGGGCCGCATCGACAGCTGATCCATTACGGTCAAGTATATTTCTAAAAAAAATGTCATTTGTTTAATTGAAGAAAACACTTTCATGCAGTAAATGAAAGTAGTTGTATAAAAGTTATTCAAAACAGCACGATAAGTTTATAACAAATTACAAGTTCTATAGATTATGAGCTAGTTTACAATTCAAATTTTCTCGTTTATCCGGTGTTAAATTCATTGTTAAAGCATTGCTGATTACATATATTTAAATTGGTTCATAATTTAACATTAGGAAAGAAAGCTATTTTTAGGATTAAAAGTATGCTTAAGTAAAACAAAAAATTAATTATATTTCAACATCATCAACATTAAAATAGAAAAAAAACGTAGGTACGTCGAATATCACACATTTCATTTGCCCGAATTCCAAACTAAACCATTCAATTACCTTGATAATTTTAAATTCAATCTAAAATCCATCTCGACTTTACAAACCGTCTCTTTCAACCATCTATAATAAATCAATCCCCCGACCTAAAAAATCATTTTTCTAAATCTGACAAGAAAAAAGTTATTTCGTACTTGCCAATAAGAGCGCAGGGCGCTCCATCGGCGCAGACTGCGCCGCGTTTGAATAATCTCAGCTTGCTCGGAGACGGTGGCGGCGGCAGCTCCGGGTCCGGCGGCTCCATCTGGACTTTCTTTTCGCTGCCACCTCTGTGCAGGAAGGTGATCAGAATTATGATCATGAAGATGCCGATGAGCACGGCGCCGCCTATCACCATGCGCTTTTTCGACAGACATGGCCTGTAATCAGAGGAAGATATTTTAGAAGGGTGTTTTTAATTTGTGTGTTTGTATGTACAGATTTTAGTGGGGAGGATTTTATAAAAATAATTAATAATCCTGACATTTTAGTTAAAATACTTTCTGACATTTCAGTATGAGAAAAGTCGGAAAAGTGATTCAGAATTATTTAGTGTGCTTATATAAACTTGGTTTTCTTGATGGAAACTTAAATGTAGACTGGCCTATTGAATCACTCTGCTGAACGCTGCTATCAAAAGCTTCGTAAAAATATATGAATGGGTGTCGCAAATTGATTCCCCTTAATCATACAATACAATTATAAAATCCATTATTCAAACTTGCTGACATCATAAATAGTTCAAGTTAACGAGATAGATAATATTTTAATATTATAAGCTTTTTTATTATAATAATGCTATCAGTGGAATAATACGTGATGCTATGCTAATTGAAAATATTCTTATATTTAAAAGATAATTATCAAAAAATTATATAAGATTTAGCGAATTATTAGTATTATAATAACTTAAAATAGATATAATTTTATACATATTGAGACCAATGTTATATATCATTTCTGATAAATAATAAATATTAAATAATTTTAATATGCATTAATAAACAAAGAAATTTTAGTATAAAAATTTAAAGTTATTCATTACTTTTTCCAAACTTTTTTAAAGCAACTTATGAGCAAATTTAATTTTGATTTGCAACAAAATTATTAAACATCACAAAAAATTTTAACGTGTAGACCTCACAAAACTATTATTACGTTAAAGTTTTTGAAAAAAAAACCAACGTCATTGCAGTATTAAAAAAAAATCGAGATGATAATGGCTCTGAAGAATTATAGAATCTTTCTATTGTTACAAAGTGAAGTTGGTAAATATTGATTAAAATTAACTGCTACTATAAAATAGTAAAATTACTCGGGTATAATTTTTATTTGTAAAGCCGAATAATAAGCTTAATCAATTAAATTAAATTATATTTCAAGAAGGGCCTAATTAATTTGTATTTCAAGAAGGGCCTAATTAATTTCTAAACTTTGATTAATGATTAAATACTCTCTTGTGACCTCCTAATTAATTTTTTACGTGAGTAATTAAATACGCATCAAATATTAAAATTATATTTCTATTTTTACCTTAATCTTATCACACGTAATAATTGATTGACTGTTGCGATTTCAGAGTAGAAAAACAGTAAAATAACAAACAAAATAGTTAGAAACGGTATCTTGATGATACAGATCACCTGGTAAAACAATCAAATTTCTCATCCACTTTTCACTTTACATTTAAATACGCGTTATCTAGATCATGAACCAGTAATCGATAAAGAAAGTAAGTTTAAAAGTACTGTATTTTAAAAGAAGAAGTAAACTAGAATTTAAATTACTAATTGGTTAGAGCCATGTTTTTAGAGCTTAAAGTATGACCTGAAGCTTGTCGCTGCTAATTCACAATACTTCACGCATAATCTCAAATTTATTCGCAGATAGGCTAGCCTACAGCATCATCGAGCTACAAAAAAATAAATTAATTTCATGAATGCGTATTTTTTATATTTGCGCCTCGGAAGGCCTTGCGAGACCTGATTGCGGAACGCTCGAATATTTACTCCAGTCATTCTGAACTCACTGTGCAAGACAGGCGTTGACATCTAAGCAGCTGACATTGACCATCCGGTGTTTTTAAAATCGTCAGCTTACGTCCAATAACCAAACACTATAAGTAAGTGGCATTTTCGATGAAAAGAAGCCGGACGTTATTTTATTCGGAGTTTCCACGATTTTAAGTACGTTATTTAAGTTTGCGAGCGTCGGTGAAAGTATATAGAATGAGGTTAGGCTCGCTAGCAAAATCAGAAAATAAAAACTGAACTTAACGTCCATGCTTATTGCTTTTCAAATATCTTTGTCAAGTTAAAAAAAATAATTGCTTTCAATCTTACAAATGACGATTAAACAGAAAAATGTAGTACTAAAAAATAAACATTCTTTTATTAATTTTTACATCATTTCTTTGTCTGGTTTAACGAGCATGTCTGGCAAAACAATTATGGGTATTTTTTGATCTATTGAGAATTGAGAAACTTAATATTAAAAGGCTTGAACGCAATCTGATGGAAAAATCTGGAAAATTATTTTTTGCGGGTCAACGCAATGTCGATAAAACAGGTGTTTTTGTCTGTATTATCCATGAGTGGTAATGCATTTATATACCGCGAAAATTCAAATTTAAAAAAATTCTTTTAATCATTTTAATCCACTATTAAACTCATAGAAATAAAAATAACATAAAAAAATATTAATTAATATAATTTTCAATTAAAATTACATATTTTATACGCAAATTTTACATCAGTTTTTAGATAAAAACTTGTTATTTAAAGTTTGAGTTGTTTTTAGTATCATAGTATTAACTAAAAAACTTTTTGTCAATAATATTATTACTCTCACCATATATTTTACAATAATATATTAAAATTTGAGCTTAAAAATTCAATATTACACAATACTATAAGATACAATACTATAAATTTTTATTTATTTCAAAATAAAATTTAAACAATCAATCTCAAGTATAAAGACTGCATAATTTGATTTAATTATTTTAGAAAAGCAGTTTGTATAGATATAGGCTTAATAGCAAAATGTGATGGATCTTGTATAATTCATAATTTAACTAATTCCACTTGTATGAGTTGTGCGATATAAACTACGTGCAAAGAACTAGATGTAACTTATCTTCGAAAGCAAAAATTAAAATAAAACATTCTACGACCTTTACTTAGGCACTTTATAATCAGCTCTATCTCCTTAATTACTTCCCGTAAGTATTCACTCTTCTAAAATAAAAAAAATTAATACTCCTCACCAAAACAATTTTTTCAGATAAATCACTGTGCAAGCACGATGACCATGGGATACTTTGCATCTTACATGAAAAATTATGGTGCAGCACCGTAAAAATTGTAAAGATTTCAAACAAATATTCCAGAAAACCATAATTTTTACCTTACTGCACCACAACATTTCACATAGAAGCGACCCATCCCCCAGTCACCGTACTAAAGCAGTAATTTTTCTAAAAAAAACTACTTCCCCACAAACCCAAAATCTCTACCTCAAAAACACCTTACTTTCGCCTAAACTCACTTATGCCAGTAATAATAGAACAGTCCCGGACAGAGGCTGCTCCTGTCGTGCTCGAGGGACGGCTCGCCCAGGAACCTGGACTCCCCGACAATCTCGTCCGAACTCGGCGAGCTCAGGTTCGACGGCTGGAGGGCGAAGTAGCTGGTCTCGCGGCCGGCCTCCGCGAAGTCCAGGCCCCCGGACGACGGCAGGATCATCCTTATCCTTCTCCTAGCTGTGATGCCGCTCTGCTATACCGAACAGTCCTTCATTCGCGCGACAACCGCGAGACGAGCAGTAGTAGCGTCGCTCTGCAAGCTCGACGAGGCAGCGGCGGCGCGAAGCGAAGGGACATTTTAACAGTCGACCGGTGCTCGCTTATCGAGGTTGCTTAGCTTTTTCTGATCGCGTTAACGAGGAGATCGGCGAGGCGCGTTGGGAGAGCGAGGGAAACCCGCGCGGTGCGGACAGCTGATCGATCGGGAGAGCTTGCGAGCTTTTCGAGAGCCGCACTTGACGAGAGCGACGCTCGCGCGTCGGCGTGGAACGAAGTTAAAGATTTTTCGCTGGTCGATTCGCGGGTGAGGAGGCTGGCTGCTGGGCTGTTATCGGGCGTCGAGCTGCAGGTTTCTGCGCTGCTCTGCTGATTATAGTGCTGGCTGGGTTAGACGGTTGTATTTTTGGTGATTTTTTAAAAGTTATTTAGAATTTGAAAAAAGAAATATGATGGTGATGCAGGAAAACCGAGAAAAATTGAAATTTAATTTGTTAAGTAATGAAGAGCTTTTTTTATGAAATACTATTTTTTTCGAACTTATTTCTTGACAACTTGCAACACTTTTTTTGTTATAAATATAAAAATGATACATGTATTTACATTTTGTTTGTATATCATGATAAGGTGTACTTTAATAACTCTTAATATAAATTGTTTTTATAATTAAATGCTATAATCAAAACATTTCAGTAAATATCATTTTAAATAATGCTTAAAAAATAAGTACTTTAAAATAAATGATTACACATGCTGCGCTTGGCAAATTTACAACAAATAATTCACATACTAAAATTACTATCGATACTAAAGTTTTCTTGTTAATTTACTTGCCTTTATTCTGCAAGTTCATGGGCACAAAACTTTTTATTTGACATATAATGAATGATATTTATAAAGCCTTTAGGAAATGGTAAACGTTTTTCTCAAAAATGTGAATATTATAAAAAGTATTTTTTATCAACAATTTTTAGCGTATAAAAATTAATTTTATCACTGAAATGATACTCTTCAATAATTATATAAACTTCTACTTTATGTATTTACTTTGCAGAAAATAAGAGGAAAGCGTAGCTATGTCATTTTGTAAAGTTATGTAAAATTTTTTCCTAATGGCCTAATAACACTAATTGACTTATGCTAATCAGCAGAAATTTGCAGACAACATTTTCATTCCGCTGACAGTCTCAAGTAATTCACCGCGAAGTCGTCTTAAGAAATTTTCAAAATTAATTCAGGAACATAACAATTACTTTAAATCAAAACATAAGTTAAACAATTTGTCACTTATTACGCAAAAGACCGCGAACTCCGGACAAAGGACGAAATCAAGCTCCGCGAAATTATACGATCACGCGTCACGACGAGCCCCGTCGGTTTTTTAATTTCTTCCTCACGTAGAGGTAAAGCAGTAACATGACTCCCAAAGGTGAAATGAATCTCGTCTCAAGAAAGATGGATACAGTGTCCAAATAACGTCTCAAAATATTCCACAAAAGTCTGGCTGCCCTCACTCGTCTCCTCATCATTTTCCAACGGACAATAACACCCGCGCACTGATCGCACAATAACAAAGAAAAATCGTAGAAGCGAAAATAGATGCGCTTTCACTTTTGACGGCCATAGGTACTGCTTCAATATTGACACGCGATAAAAGGGTGGGTTGAAGAAAAAAAAACTGGCGCACCGGGCGGAGCGGCTTTTAAAACTACTAGGCGATCGTGCGACGCAGCGCTGGCATTTCGCCGGATATTTATCTAGACGAGATGCTCTCAATTACGCCGAATAATTAGAGGCTTCGCGCAAAGTCCTCGTCGTTGTCCTTGTACGCACGAACGGGTACGTGTGTACGCAAGGTAGGCTCTTTGCATTTTGTAAGATTTTCATTTAGTCATTTGGTTTGGATTAGAGTAGCTTTCTGTTATAGGGATGTGTGTATGAATGTTTTCAGGTTTATACGAATTCGATATAAAATTGATAAAATAAGAATTGTTATACTAACAGAGATTCATTTCATTAGTAAATATATATTAAAATTTATAAAAACTGTAAATAAACAAATTATGGAAATTTCGTATTTTCAAGATTTTGGCTAATTTACATGATTATCTCTAATTGGTATATAAAAGAAATCAAAATTAATACTAGACTAGTGTCATCATTTTCTCATTTCTTATATGAAATTCCAGTCGTACGAATGCCGCGTAAATTAGTTGGTTTTGTCAATAAAAATCGATAATTACATTTACAGTAAGTATTTTTTCCGTATAGATATAAAAGTTATAATGAAACTTATAATGATATTTTTATGACTTAAAAATCACTTATTAATAACAAAAGTTTCGTATTATGCATGCATGAAATATTGCGTATAAGAAATTTTTTGGATGAGAACTTTTTATAAAGTTTTAAAATAAAAGAGAATTATTCATAAATTCCTAAATATTTTAAAATATTGTATAGATGTTTTTTCGAATTAATGCAAATTTAATGTTGTTTTCTAAAAAAGCAGTATTTTTTTCCTTATGAAATTCAGATTATTATGTTTGATTTTTTCACGCATGGAAATTTTTTATAATCATAGATTGTATATGCTTGAATAAATAAAATTTATTTTAAATTTTGTGGTTTTAGAGTTTTTAGGGTAACAATATAACTCTATTATTGCAAAAAGTATTAACAGCTAATTTCAGACTTTCGAATATGTTAATTTTGTCAAATAATAATTGAAAGACCTTTAACAACAACATAAATAAATTAAGGAATTTATATTTTTTGTTTCAAAAAATTGTTATTACCTTATTTTTATAAAATATTTTCATTCAAAATTTGTTTAAATAAATAATAAGACAAAAGAAAATAATTAACTATCAAATAAATAAGCGACGTCAGCCAACACAATGATCCTTATAATGACAAAACTTGTTTTTAAAAGAAAAATAACTTAACAGAATGCTGCAGTCTTATGTATTTTCACCATTATAAAAATAATAATTGATATTACATTAATAGAATATTGATAATTATTACTCTTGTTTCGATCAAACATTAATAAAAAATAAATAAAAATTTTACAATATTAATATTTGCTTAAATTAAAAAATGGAATTATATGATTATTCCAAGAAGTCTCGAATACAAATTCTACATATTATAAATCACAGTAATGAGTAAAGATTAAAAAAATTTTGGAAATAACTAATTAATAAAGAAATAATTATTTATTGAAAAATTGAATACACTTAATTGTCACTATACTGTTTTATAATTGACAAAATTTTATAAAAAAAATAATACATAAGCTCAAACTTTTAAAATGATTATTATAAATTCATACAAAATGATTTATTGTCGTAACAAATCATTATAATAGCCGAGCATAAACATAGTTCAAAGGTTGAATGTCCTGCTTTTTTGCCTAAGCATAGTTCTATAAGATTTAGATTTTGAGTCGACAACCAATAATCACTTCTGTTCATTTAATAGTAAATTATGATGACGGAAGTCAATAAAAATATTCAAAAACGTCAGCTTTATTAACATGTCATTTTAATAAATTTTGGTTTAATCACAGATATCTAAGATGATTTTTAAATATGTATATTTCAATAGTGTAAACAATAATTACCTATAAAAAATGTTTGTATTTTATTATTCAAATAAAAAAATAAGAATTTACATAAATAAAATTTATTTTCTCGAAAAAATATCAGATTTAGTTTTTGGTAGGTATTAGTAGTTTTTAGTAATTAAAGGTGAATATTTCGTTAAAATTATTGTAATGTAAAACTGATTTTGTAAAGTATAATTATAAAAATAATTTATATAAAAAACAAATAAAAAAAATCTTAGTTTTTATAATGAATTATTGACAATCATAATTGTCAACTGGTAAAAAATTGATTTATTAATTAAACACGGTCATCTCAAGGATGTTACTCCATCATACAGATGATCACTGAAGTAGTCGTTTACATTAGGACAGCTGGAAAACAAAAATTAAATTCTATGATATGTGGGATTTAGTGTAGTATCACGTCTAGCAGCTCGTGTATACGATGCAAGCATTACATGTTTAAGCTCTATACCTTCAATTGCGTTCGATAGTAGACGGAACTTTTAATAAAAATAAGTCTATAGACAATTTAAATATTTTAAACATTCTTTTAATCTTTTGATTATTTTAATTTATTTCTTGATAAAACCATTTCTTATTTGATTAACGAGCATTAATGGTCTTTAAATAAATTAATTATTTATAATTTTTACATTTGTAATAATAATGCTTCATTAACTATTTAGTTTTAAAATATTTTTATAAATTTATCCTATAATCTTTCATAGTACTTCCAATCCTTCTTATTTTTTCTTTCTTTTAGTTTATCTTTTCTTGCATTTCTCATACCTGACATCTATGAAAATTTGAAAGTGCACTTGTTTACTTTCTTTGTCTCGCTATAATTCTCTTCTTCCTCTTTTACTATGTCCGTGTTCTTTTCCTCCTCTTCACCTGTGCTTGCGTCTTGTAGAATGCTGCATACAAACACCTGTTTTACTAACATAGTTTACCACATCTTACCTTTATATTTTTATAGTTCTATTTTGACTCTTTAGCCATTTTTTAAATTTTTTTCTGTACACTTTCTTTCATGCAAGGTCATTGTTTGCGTTCTTGTTAATTTGTACTTGATTCTTATGATTTGGCTTTCTTTTAGATTTTCTAATTATATAAAAATCATATTTCTTTCTGTTCTTTCTTTCAATACCTTTTTCATTTCTGCTTTCATTCATACTATCGCTGAAAACCACTTATTAACTTTTTTTTTAAAAAACTAGTCTATTTCAGTAATTATTATGTTGTTTTTTCTTCTTTTCTTAGCGACTTCTGCTGTCTTTTCATTTTCTTCTAATTTCTCCTTAATTTTTTCTATTCTCATTTTTCCTTCATTATTATTTAATTCTATATCGGACTCTTGTTATCCTCCCAGTTGTTTTCTTCTATTTTACTATCTGTCTTACATTATTTTACCTTTTTTAAATCTTTTATCGCTGCACGTATGCCTTTTTTTAATTTTCAAGTTCCTCTTGACATTTTAAATTTCTTCTTTTATTTGACACTATTTGCCCTATTAATACAAAAGATCCAATCGAAGAACGAAGTTTAAATAAAAAGTGCACTTGTCAATTACGATTGCTGGTAGATTGGGATTATTAACTTTAAATGAACTAGTTAAACTTTTATTTATAAAATCGCATTAGTTTTCAGTATATGTAGAAAAAAGACAATTGTAGTTTGAATTGTTGACAATTGTCCATATACAATCGTCATGAAATTGTTTTGATATTCGTACATTCTATATACTTATAGTAACTTTATTTCCTACAAATGCGGGAACAAAGAATTTCAAAAATTATATACCGCAATAGAGTGGGTTTTGAGGACTTCAGTGTGGATAGCATTTAAGTCCAGGATATAATAATTTTTATCATTGCTAGCTTTATTTTAATGTTATAATATTGTTTTGATTTTTCAAATTTTAATTCTTAATTTTGATTAAGTCCCCGGAAAAAAATTATTAAAAAAAAATATCGATTTTTAATGACTTACGATAATTAGAATAAATATATGTCATATTATTAATTGGTTCAATATTGCAAAAGATTTCCTTTTAATGTAGTTTTTTGCTATTACATGGATGACTTGTTAATCTAGCACAATCGGTGCATTAGATTCTGAGATATTTGAAAGCAAGTTTGATGAAAACATTTTTTGACCGCTCATATGTAGAAAATGAATGAATTATTTTTATCAATCGCGGCCATTTCAACCTCCCATATAAATATTTATAACTAATGTTTGTAATATTTGTATTATAAGTATTAATTTTATTAATAACATTAATTTTTAAAAAGAAGTTAAGCTTGTATTTAGTTATCATATTCTTACTATACTTTACATATCTTATCATAATAGTATTCTGTTGAGAAATTGGGGTTTTTGAATAGACAACACCCAAATAAATAAAATCACAAACATAACTAGCTAACCCACAAATAGAACTATAAATGTCCCATAATTTTATCAAAATTTAAAAATTTTAATTCATGTTGATTAAGCATATATAAAACTTGTTCAATCGCATCAAAACTAAATTACCCTTGCTGATTAAGAAATAGTTATTAAAAGGTATTAATACAATGAAGATTAATCAAAATCAGTGATGATATAATACGTTACATTATGCTTCTTTTAAAAACGATTACAAATCCCACTATAAAATTTATAAAACTAATTGATAAAAACAAACATTTTTCCATAGCACATCCATCAAAACAATTAAATCCCTTAGCTAAACCCAAAAACTTTCTAATACCCTAACACTCTCACAGAAAACTCCAACAACACAGCCACTGAACAACGCCTAAAACCGCCTCGGACACTAACCTGCGCTCATGCAGCGTCTCGAACTCCAAATTATTCCTCCTAGGCATGTCGACACTTAACTCTCCGATAATCACTATATAGATCCCTCGCTGTCGCGCGACTCACACAGCACTGGACGGTAAAAAAGCAGCATCGACCGGACTCTTATACAAATAATCAGCTCGGTATACCGACGAATGTATATCAAAGAGGAAGCCACGCGCGCGTGGAATACACACGAGGAGGGAGCCGGTAACACGCTCGTCTGTGACTACTAAATGCGAGCGGCTAAAGGGGACTCGAGCCCGCGCGTGTAGTCCCATGGAGCCCCCCACCCCCCACCTTCTTACCGATCCAAGCCGATGACGAGCCGGACCGGTTCGATGTGGGATCTTTTAACGAAGGATTTTGGATTATGCGTGCGGCTTGTCTATGTGCGTCAGTGGTGCTGCTGTCGGGTTTTGCCGATGAATACCCTGCAGATTTTGAATAGATGAATTATAGAGATAGGTACTGTATATTCGGAGCTTACATTACGAAATGGAGGAAGGGAGAGCTAGGCTTGTTGTCCAAAGAGATGAGTAGAAGCCGTGTTTATAATTCCTTGTAAATACGAGGTTTAGTTTCGGTTCAATCATAGTATTTAATTTTTTAATTACTGAAAGTAAAATTATTTCTTTTGTTTTTAAATTAAATTATTAGATATTATATACCCGGCTAACAAGAAAATTAATAATTCATCTCGTAGAGAGTTGTTTATGCTAAATATTGGCACATCATTTTTTATGAGTACGTAATCATTGTGCAGTATAAAAAGCTGTTTTGAATGTTTGTCATTTTGGGATAATTTGACACAAATGTTTTAGGGTAAGTTAATACATGTACACAAAAAAAAATAAAATAAGTAAATATAATATTAAGTAATATAATAACAATAATATTAGCAATAATAGTATAATATTACATTGCTACATAATATATAGTATGTTAAATGTTTATTAGACATGTTTATAAATTCTTTACGATGTAAGTGATATACAAAAAATATTTCCATTATTAATTTTAATTTATGTTTTTACAAAAAAGTTTAAATTACTACTTACCCATAGTGCGTTAATCTACTCCTATATCGGGACTAATAGACACTAAAAAGATGTTTTAATGAATGTATTTCAGCATAAAGATATCAATGAATAAATATAGATTGTGCCCTGGTAGAATATTAACCAGATCAGATATAATATTCAATTTAGCATATCTGGCCAGGTTTTGGTTAATTTTCTACCAAGATGTATGTCATACTACTTGATCCCTTGGATATGTACTTTAAAATTGCCAACCTAACCATAAGATGAAGAATGTACTTTAATTTTATACGAGTTAAATGTAGTATTTTTAATAAAAATAACAAAAATTAAAAAATTAGTTCTATATACCTATGTTTAAGCTTGTGGGCATTCTTGTTTTCATTGGATAATTTTAAATTTTTGGATATTATTAAGAATTAGCTATTTCTTTCACGAAGAACATACATTTAACATTATGTTGCGATCACAGTAGCTTATTCATAAAAGTTCGTTATTTTTAAACTGGTACTAAAAGCTGTTAAAGGTAACTTAAATTACGAAGATTATGACTTAATGTTATATAAGAAATAAAAATCATTTTTATGGACACAATATACTCGAGGATTGAAATAAAAAGAAATCACTGAATCTCTCTTTATTGCTTTAAGTGAAGGTCAGCGAATAAAAAACTTTAAGTGTCAATAATCTTTTGCTATTAAAAAGTTCTAGTCGAAATTCTTGATTAACGATCTAAATTCATGAGTTCTATTCACGACGCACAGTCAATTCTAAAAAAAGATATTCGACAGTTATCACAGGGTCCTTATTCTCTAATTTTGTCACGGTGAGAAGTGACAAAATAAGCACATATGCGCATGCGCAACCAGATGTTTT
>UELX01001679.1:0-40261 GCA_900480035.1 Eupelmus urozonus | reverse complement strand
TGGCGATATGTTGGCGAAACATTAGCTTATATGGAAATAGTTTGCCAATCAATGGCCGATGTATCGCCCAATGTGTTTACGATATTTCGGCGATGGTAAATTTTTTTGCGCGGGCAACTAAACACATTCATCAAAATCTCTTTTAATCAATTTCACCGAGCAAACACTTTTTGCCACGCAAAACATAGCTCGCAATCGCGGCAAATCGCATTAAACCACGCCGAGGGAATCGCGAAAAGCTTGCAAAAAATTAATGACACTTCTTCATCGGCGGAGCCTTCTTCTGCGCTCTCGGCCCCCGGCGCGCATTATACACGCATATACATAAATTACACTCGGCCTGCCCTCTCCTGTCGAGCCCGAACAAGCCGCGGGGTTATATTCGCCGACCTCAAATGGCTTAATGGCCGTCCAGCGCACCGACGATCTATATATGCGACCGGGAGATGGAGATTTAGGTGGACGCGCTCTCGGCTCGCTCGATTCCATCTACCTATTTCCGACCTCTGCCTTATTTTTTGCCGGAAGAGCGCCGTAGCTATTTGTCGAAATCAATTAAGGAGCCGCTGCCCACTTTAGCGCGGCGCTCCTCGATTGACAATGGATATTTTACCGTTCCGTTCTTTGCCTACCCTATATATTTAACGGTCGGGTCATTTATTATTTTCAACGCGAGGGGGAGGGAGGAGAGTCGGTGTCGATAATATCCTTTGGTACGAATCGAGTGGAATCGGATTTTGATTAGTGATTTATAGGGCCTTTGCGAAATTATTAATGCCGAGGAGAGGACCGCGAGGCAATTGAGCTCTATTAGGAATGAAAAATGAAAGGCTCGATCGTGCCGGTTCCGGGCCGCTGCTATAGATATTTCTCGTATTGAATGGTTATTAATTGGCCGGAATATATAATAGAGCCTTACAACTTTGCATAAGATTCGTTCCATGAGATTAAAGTTTTTCAATTAGCGGCTCGCGGTTTTCGGTAGCGCGAGTCAATAGTTCGGAATAACGAGAAATTTTCCGAGTTCGGGCCAAGTTTTTGTAAAAATTCATTAGGCAATAAATTACAATGGCTTAAACAATTCAAGTGCGGGCGCGTCGATGAAAATCGAAGTAATCGAGCAAGCTTTCTTTCACCAGCTTCGCAATCAATAATTTTCCGACGATATTTCAACCGGTACTTATCCCTCTTGCGCTTCGCCATGCGCAAAAAAGGCGCCATTCTTTTCTTCCGAGCTCACCTCTCGGTTGTCACTTCTTACTTGGCCGTACTTGCCATCGCACCGAGCCCACCCATATATCAATTTTATGTAACTCCTCGTACACATGCATACGTCTTACGTAATCCCTAATGAATTCCGCGACACACTCGCACAAGCGTTTAAAAGTTGATTTAGTGCTGATTGTTCGAAAGTTTGATATATCCTGATAGCGAGTTGAGCGCGAATATAGGAGTTCAACGACCGCGCAGTGTGACAATCGCGCGGATTTTTTTCGAAAGGAAAGCGCTTGACGATTGTGCTGGCGCGCTAAACTATTAGGCTCGAGTCGGCTAAAACTTTCTTGCTTTGAATTTAAAGCCGTAGTACGGTTCTGTGTTGGCAACTTTCTATGCGGCTGCATAACTGTAGTGTCAATTTGCAGGCACAAAAGAATATTTAAATATTTACATTTTCAATTTCGCGCGCTTCTCAAAGTTCCGGCCAGAAATTTTTGCATTCTTGATAAACAGATTTTTAACTTTCTTCGTGTAACTATGTCAAATTGTACTTTTCCTTTGTGACCGTTCACTTTTTGTCTACTGCATTATTTTTTTTATGAAAAAGTTCTGTATTTGAAATTACCAAAGTAATTTTCAAAAAAATTTTTTTTAATTTTGTGTTAAACTATTATTACCCCTAAATGAAAATTGGTGTAAAATATTTTATAGAAAGTTTTATGTAAATAAATTTTGCATTGTTGCGTAAGAAAACTATTAATTTGTTTTTTATTGCCTTCTCTCGTGCTACTTTAATTCTCTTTTTCTCTTACTTTTGTATCTTTGTCTTTTTTTTTTGCTAGTTCTTCTTGTTTATCTCAGAAGAACATCTTTCCTTCAATAATTTTATTAAATTTCTGCCTTCAATAATGTACATAAAATTAAATGTTGTATTTTAAATTAATATCATGTTAGTTTCATATAATCATAGCATATAAAAAGGTACAGAAAGTGCTTAATTAAGACTGCAGTCATGAAAGCAATTCTTTATGAAAATTTAAATGTAATAGTGCGCAAAAATCTGTAAAATCAGGGAAAATGTGATGTGCTGTATTTAAAAAAGCACTTAACGATAGACTCCTGAGGCTTGGACTTTTTTCTAGTTATAGTAGACTAAAACTTTTTCCAAAGTTTCATTAAGATCTGTGACCTGAAAGTCATATATTCTTCTAGTTAGTCTGCCGTATCCTACCTTTACATTTTTAACGCCTTTCTTTTTTATTCTCATATAACAATTCTCTTCAGTTTTTTTCATTGTTCTTTCTATATTAGTTTATTGTTTACATAGATATTTATCCATCTTAAGTAAACTCATAATCATTGAACTACTCTTATTTTTTTCGGGTGTATCCCATACCTTTACTGTTTATTTGTGCTTGTTTTTTATAACTTTTTTATTTGAGTTTTGCATTAAATAAGATTTTTGCATAGAAACTCTACGTTTATCTTTTTTCAATCTAATGATTATAAGGTTATTTATCCTTTTTCTGTATGAAGTTTTTCTATAATCTTTTCATTTTTTTTAAATCCCTATTCTCCTTTTTTATTATTTAATTCTGTATTTTGGTTTTCAATGAGAAAGTTTAAGGGCGGAAATATTTTTGAAATTCGTGTTTATGTTGAATACTAATGCATTTCTAATGTATTGGACTCTTGATTCAGAAAATATAGATTCTCGAGGCGATGTTTGTCTGTATGAAAGATAATGATTTTCCTTAATTTCTTTTCTATTTTTCTACTTTGTAAAATTGCTATACAGAAGCACGTAATGTGTTGAACATGGCCATTTTAATCACCAGTCTATCAATAAAATAATAATAATTTAATAATAAAATTGATATATTTTTTATAAAATTCAACTAATAATTTGATCAAGAAGATTAAAAGTGATCAAACTGTTCAAAATTTTTAATTAATATTTTTCATGGAAATCTGCTTAATGAAAATTTTTTTAAAGTAAAAAACAAATATTGATTATATATTGTATATTTAGATAGATTATATATTTTTGAATTTTCTGTCAGATATCTAATGATTGATTGTTTCAAATTTATTAAAGCTTTAGATGCAAAAATCAATATATATGTTTTATTTCTCATTGGACATATTTGATTCGCCATTACTACTTTATCAAATTTGATTTATAATTAGCAACCAAAAATTTCATATATAAACTTTTATAAGACCGAAATTTGATTTTAATATTTTTGAAAATTTGATGACCTATTTCAGTTTTCCGACCTTGAAAACCTAAAGAATCACTATAAAAGTTTCAATAACTTAGTGCATCACGCTTTATTTACGCACAGTTTCTCTTACACATTTACACCGGATCACTGTAGTACCTAGAGTCTACTTGGCGTACACATCGAACATGTTGATTTTCAATTTGACGCGACGTCGCGTCTCTCGTACAGCTGAATTCTCGCCGTTAATTGCGCTCCTCGCATCTTGGCCGTTAATTACATATTTACCATTAGATTAACATACACAGTGTACAAATTCTCATCGAGACTTCCATATACATAGATTGAAATTAGAGGCGAGGACCAGAGCTCGACTGCCATCCCCAACGACTTTGAGAATCGAGAGAGCCGCAGGAGGAGGGGCAAAACGTAGAGGGGGCAGAATCCGAGGGATAGAATATCAGAGTCGCTTGGGCGTAAAGCTGAGCGAGGAAATGGAATGTGTGTATAGAGGGCAGACGCGCGCGCTCGCGCAAGGAGATAGCGCGTGAGGAGCAGCCGAGCGGGGAACATATGCTGGGGGGATAACCATAAACGCTTTCCGGCATCCCAAATATCTCTCGCCCGCTGTCTGTCTCGCTCGTTCCGCTGGATTAGTATATCGGCCGTCACGATACCGCCCCCGCACGGCTAGTCGTTCGACAAACGGCTCCTTGCGGGCGCAAGAGCTCACTAATAAAAGTACTTGCGAGGTAGGAGCAATCGTTCGCCGATAAGACTTTTCGAGCCGTTCGTTCTCGACTTCTCTTGCTCTTGGCTGTTAATAGTTTTCTAGAGAGTGCCGAGGAGCCGCATTCCTTTTCGGCCTCTTCTTTGTGCTGCGTATTTCAGGGGGTTATTGTGCTGGCACGCTGGGGAATTCGGGTTATTGTTAAGAGGTTTTTGCGGAGGCTGCGCGCGCGCTAAGGTGGAAATTCTTAAACTGTTGCGGCTGGTATTTTGGTTTTTCAAATTTTTTTGTTTTATTTCTATTTTTGCAAAAATTTATTCTGAGATGTTTTAAAAGAGGAAAATATCCAAAACATTAAGTATATTCTTATATACTTCTTAGAAAAAAGTTATGAAATACGGGTATTTATAGAGTGCAAATAGATCATTAAACGAAATTGATCTCGTAACCAATGGGAAAAGTCGAGAATAAGTCAGAAGTTTTATACGGTTACATAAAAGAAAATATATGATTGGGTGTATGAAGATAATGTCTTACTAAACTCGGCATGAATCTACTTACACGTATAATGCTCATGTTATCGTGCAAACTTTGATCTAAGTTTTACTCAAGTATTTTATAGCTCAGAGATTAGACGTCCCCAAGGTCTAAATAAACTAATATCGATTAAGTCAATACACTATTAACGTAAATGACTTGAAACTTTTTCTCTATCGCATTAGGTTGGAAATATTTTTCCCTCGTTTAGCTAATGTCGACGATAATATTCAATTCTTTTTATTCTATTTGAAAATATTATTTTATAAATAATCAAACAGTAAATACAAAAACTTACTACTATAAATTTCAATTTCAACAATAAATCATTATTAGCTTAAACTATAATTCCCAAATAAGAGCAAAAGTACACATCTTCCATCGAAATCTCAAGATCCCGACGGAATCAATTACCAGGGCTAATTCGCAATCGGTCGAAATCAAACGCTGAGAGAAGATTGACTCACCAATTTTGATGATCGGAGGCAGAGCGTCCACGGCGCTCTGGGTCAGCTGGAGCATCAGGAGCAGCTCGGCGGCGGTGAGCAGCAGCAGCGGCGGCAGAGCGGCGGCCAGAAGGAAGCCCGGGCGGCTGTTCCCCCTCATAGCTCATCTCGAAAGCCAGAGAGCCGTGCGACCGCGCGCGCCAGCAACTTCCACGACTCCTTCTCCTCCTTCCCCCGCTGCGCTTCCTCCTCCTCGATTCTCGCTACATCAATCTGCGCCCAAAAAAGAGAGGAAAAAGGCCGAATTTTCAAAAACGTATTAAGGCCGATTTCGCGCGAGAATTTTTCTCTCAAAAATAGAAAGGGAGAGAGAAAGAAAGCGAGAGAGGAACCATAAATGTCTCGGGCTTGGCTTCTCCACTGGAGAGCTGATTTATGTGTAACGCGCGTAGTACAAGCGTGTTTCGTGCGCGCGCGCGCGAGTGCGGCCCTACATGTACGTGTGGCGAATGCCGCGCTTCCTTCGTCTGTTAGAGTGAATGATGCATGAGCCCGGCTTTTTAAGCGCCGCCCAGCGCTTTTAGGGTCGCGATTTTGATTTAGGCGCCGATAATTTTTACGCTGGGATAAGCCCTTGCCGAGATAAGGCCAGCTGCTCTCTGTTTTCGAAAAATTGATGGCTTTTAATTATCGAGCGGTTTTCGGCCGGGCTTTATTAGTCACTTTGCGAGATCATTCGACTAATGGACGTGTATCGAATGTAACGATTTAATTAAATTCTTGACATTAATTATTTGACAATTACTGTACCGTGAAAATTTAATGACAAAAATTCCATTGTGAAACTGTTGCCCATTTGGCGCACGGACACTTTAACGCTTTTTATATTTAACAAAAAGACACACTCAATAAACCAGTTCATGCGCAATTTTCGTTAAAGCGAAAGGCAATTTATGGAAATACAGCGAAATTTCCCCGGGTACGAAGTGACAGAGAAAAAGAGAGAGGGAGACAGACAGACAGAAAGAGAGCACGAAATTTTAAACTTTATTCCAGAATTACTCAAGTATTTACTACCATGCTCGGCACGCCCGAACGCCCACTAGTCACGATTCTATTATTGATCGATGATCGTTTAGTCATGTATTTAGCAAATCGACTACCAATTTCCCACCCATACACTAAATTCGAATACATGCATGCCCACTCTAATATTGACGTTATCTGATTCCTAACGCAACAGTTACATCTCCATCCCTGAATAAGACAGAAAAAGAAATAAAGCCACGTATAAGTACGTATCTCCCTCGTCGAAGTGAAAAATCGAATTCGAATTCGGAATAGCTTTTGGGAAAGGCTTTCCCGCAGCGGGCCATCTGTCTCCTCCCACGAGGGGGGCAAGAGATAGAAAGGCAACATTCGGTGCGTCGCGGATGCTGCCGATTGCCCGGCCATTTAGGAGCGGGAATTCGAGCGCGCAAAGCGAGGGAGGCGGGGGCGGCTCCACGCGCGCGCCAGCTACCTCGCTCGTTCCATCTCGGAGGCATGAAAGAGAGTTAACATTCAAATTACATTTACTCAGCCGCTAATTAAAAGTCCGCCCAAGAGGCTATTGCAGACTTCCGAAGAAAGGAAATGAGAAGAGAGGCCGAGGGGATGGGGGGCCGAAGCTAGCGCGACATCTTCTACTCCAAGTTTCGTAAAATCGGAAATGTTGGATTTCGCGGATTGATGTTAAATTCTGCTTATTTTATACAGCTCGAGGAGGGAAAGTTCTTTTTGCTCGGCGCAAGAAGGGAAATTAATGGTTTTGTCCAAACTTTTCAGAGTCGAAGTTTGCCTTCGACCTGAATATTATTTCGCGGTGATTTTGGAGTTCGCGTTTAAATAATGCAATTACCGCGTGCTATCTGGAAAATCATGCGTGAGTAACAGAAACAAGCTACGCACGTCGAATAACATAATAAACGACAAGTAGCGCATAACAATTAGCCGCTAAACTTGCTCCATAATTGTTCAAACATCCAGCCAAAATCCAGCGCACCTCATTAAAACCGCTAAATCCTGTCTATTGCAGTCCGGCGCTCTTTCGATTTTCCAATAATCAATATGCCAGCGCGACGTCCTGGCGATAAAAAAATAAAAATCCGCGGAAAATATGAGGAAAACGTTATTCTTGAAATGGCCGAGTAGCCTTCTTCGGCGTCGTCATGCAGCAGACGAGAGCTGCTCGCGGATGAAAAGGGGGACGACGGGAGTCGTCGACCCCGTCGTCTTCGTTGGTTTCAGTTATGGACGAGCTCAATTAACCCTGCCTCCGCCGAGGCTTTTCAATCCGAAAAAGCCTCGGACGCGAAGAATTTCATCTTCTTTACTCTGCGCGGGCCCCGCTCTTTTCCGGCGATCATGCTAATTTCGCCGAGCGCGCCGAGAAAAAGTGAGATCGCGATGTGCTGTACCTTACTCTTTAAGCTGCGCGAGGTCTTTCAAATTTTTATTTGCGTTTTTTTAAAGTGGCCGGAAATTTTCTTTTATTTTTTCTCTTTCACCTTTCGAGGGCTCGCAGGAGCGGAGGACTCGCTGGAATTTCATTAAAAAGCTGAAATTGATTTTACTCGCTTGCGTACAACTGATCGATAAATACCCTTGATATTGCAGTAATTGACTTGTGTTAATATGATATTTAAAAATAGGACCCTTCTTTAATTTTATCTTAAATATTTTATTTAAATACAGCTATTCCATTATTAAATTTCTTAAATTTGAAAGTCCCCCTCGAGAAGTGCAAACTGTTCTTCCTTTAACGCAATTAATTTAATTCATTTTTAAAAGACTTCAGCAATTACTTCAGAGAACGTTTTAATTAAATTCACGCGTTTAACAAAGTCTCTTTCTGAGCCAAAAAGGATTTATCTTCTTTAATATACATAAAAAACATATCCCTCCTACAAAACGGCTACATCGCGAAACCAGATTAATCCCGATCTATAGGTCAGAAAAATTTGGCCTATAAACCAGCCGGCGAAAAAGCCAAGAGGGGAATCCCCGGCACGAGGCGAAAAGTTCTTTCGATTAGTTTTGCCGTCCCTCGCAGCTTTCCTTAATCGTTGGGCTTTTATTCGACGATAATTCGCGGCGACCATAGAAATGCCTTAATCATGAGTTCGCGCGCTCGAACGACGCGCCGAGGGGAGGGGGCATATTCTCCTTCGGCTACGTAGTACTCGTCGCTAGGAAGTCAGCCCCCCCCCCTTCAGCGACCTCCTTCGTCTCCTCCCGCTCTTCCTCCTTTATCTTCGTAATTCGCCATTAGCCGAGGGAGAGAAATTTTTCATTTTTCTTCATCAGCAGCTCCGATGGTTACCCCGCGGTTGTCCTGCTTTTTTGCTACCCCCCGCCTCGGCGCGGTAATTTGTTTATGCGCGGCTGCCGGATGAAAGATCTTTTGAAAAATGACGACTTTTTTGCCTATATCTCGAGATTTAGGTTAAGTCAGCTAGGCTAGCGGTTGTTTTTTCTGTCTTGGCGTGATTCGCCCTCGGAAAATGTCGCGTAAGGCAATACCGCTGTATTCTTGAGCTTGTTACCAGGGGGCGTGTTTATTTATGTATACTGGTTTTATTCTATTTATTTAATAAATAAATTCTTGTTTGATGTTTGTATTGACCAGAGTTATACAACAGAAATTCAAAACAGCTATAAATAAAAGCAGCATTTATTAATTATTCAGTATAAAAAATTTCAATAACATGGACTAATAAAGAAGATATGTACCAAAATAAAATCAGTAGAAACAGATGCACACAGTCAGACATGCCGTTTACTTTTCAAATTCATTAAAAAAACATATGTGTATATACGTATGTATGATCAATAACTATTTTCTGTTCCTTCTAACAAACCTTGCTTATCGAATTTATAACTCTCCAATAATTGCCCCTTATCGGAATCCACGGCTCAAAATAAATATCTACGTCTCGAATTATTTAAGTCTATCTCGTTATCGACCGAAGCCAACTCACGCTTACTTGAAACCTCCCTTCATCTTTTATTTACTTCAATTCAAAATACTCCCCAAGATCATTGAAATAGGAAGCCGACATATCCTGAAAAGTACTTTTCGACATTCCAAGCTAGCGGGGGTCGCGCGGCAAAATATGATAATCGATTTTTAATGCGCCTCCTTATAAGATCCTCCTCTGGGCGAATCCCTTCCTTTATAAATATAAATGAAATAAACAGCTCCGTCGAAGTATTGATTGCACAGAACCGCTTGCCCTTTGTACTCTCTCGCCTTCTCCGCTTTCTATTTTCATCGCACCGCGCGCCGGGAATCATAGGGGCATTTTTCTCATTGTCTCCTCCGCACTTGCCGGCGAGCCTCTCGTGATTTATAACCTCCTCTCTCTCTCTCTCTCGGCGAGGCATCTTCGCGTGATCGCCGCCGCCGGTGTCGGCTTTTTATTCTTCTAAAGCGGAGAGGCTCGAAAACGCGGAATCCCTCCTGCGCGAGCTCCACTTATTTCCCCCGCAGACGTCGTTCTTTTTCCTCTCTCTCTCTCTCTCTATCCCTTCCTTTCTTCTCCTCGGTTGCCAGCCCCGCAAGCGCGAGAAAGAGAGACACAGAGAGAGGGAGAGAGTCTCGTTTCCAAGGAATGAGTAATCCGCGCGCGTCGGCAGCGGCCCCTATACGCCCGCCTCTTCCCGCCTGATTCACCGCGGCTTGTTTACCAATACTCTTATTAACGTCTCACGGAGATACGAGCTGAATCGCGAATGAAATTAAGCATCCGCGCGTTAATCCGTTGCATCGCGCGCTCGTTTGTTAATGCAGCGCTGTGAGAGAGCGGATGATTTAGGCGCTCGTCGCCTGATTTATTAAGCCGCGTCAGGCCGGGAACGCGCGTTTTTTGCGGACCTACACACAGCGCGAAATTAAATCTCCGAATTAAGCGCAACATTGGAGGGAGAGCCGCGGTAATTAAAGTTCGAGTCTGCCGCGAGGGGGTAGGGCTGCATTTGCATGAGTGCAAGCTTGTTTTGTTATTTATTCTTTACGAGCGCGCCGGCTAGTAGCGGCGTTCATTTGCTGATTTTTAATGTCGAGCAGAGAGAGAGAGCCAATCGTAAAAGTTGCATTAATCCGGATTATGCAAATGGCTGGCAGCGCGCGCGATGCCGGCTGAAGCTTCCGCCCTTCTTTCTGCTTTGTCTCGAACTCACCTCCTCGGCCGGACTGAATTCACTCGGATTTCGCGTTCAAATATTCAAATGTTGTTCGCGCGGATCGTTCGGCCTGCTTCCAGGGAGAGCAGCCCTCCGTCCGAGCCGACGGCATTAGAATCCCAAAACCATAATAAAGCTACACTCGTGTCTACGTTCATCTAGAGGTACGGGGGGTGCACATAAATCCAGCATGTAAACAAAGCCAAAACAATCAGCGTCAAAGCAACAGTAGCGAAAAAGCTCATTCAATCCCCGCAGCAGTAACCCAGAAACGAAAAAAGGCATAGAAAAATAAAGAGCAAAGACAGAGGAGGAAGCGCGCGCGCGCGCGCACAGGCGGAACTCGTACAAAAAGCGCAAAGCCTCGACTGTCTCTCTCTAGACTTACCGGCTCGTCGTCCGGAGCCCGCTCCCTCACGATCGTCCCTCTCAGAATCGATAGCGAACCCGGCGGCGCGGCAACGAGGGCACATCAATACCATCCGTAGACAGCCAGAGCAGCGAGACAGAGAAAGGAGAAAGAGAGAGAGAGCCACGCGACAATAGCTTCTCCTCTTCCGATAAGAGCAGGCTAGAGCAGCTCTCCGGCGATGTGCGTATTCAAAGTTCCCGGTCCTCTGGCCCTGTGTGACATAACCTTAAAAAGCTCTGTCAGCCGCGCGCAGCGTTGGACTCTCTCTCTATACGGCGCACACAAGCCCTCCCGTGGCAGCGGCCAGCGTGCAACTACCGCTGAGCGCGGGGTGGCTGCGCGCCGCCCCACGTGCCTGCCTCGCTGCCTCGCTCTCTCGCCGACGGCCTCAAGGCGCAAGCGCGAGCACGTGCTCGCTCGGCTGCTTTCGGCGCCGAACGGAGATGCTAGCTGCTGCTGCTTCTTTTTTTTTCTTGCCCTGGAATGCTTCTGGAAGTCTTCTTTCGCCGATGAGCCGGGACGGCGCTTCAATTTTAATGGGCTTGGAGATTGGTGGCTTAATTTTTCATGATCGGGAGCTCCGGGCGCTGCGCTGCGACGATTTCGTAAGGTTGAATGGGGATGCCTGGAGGGAGCGGCCTCGGAATAGTGGCCGCGTTGTGCTGCTTTTTCAGCGCGGAGACGGATGACGGTGGCGCTGGAGCTTAAGCCAAAAATCGTCTCGGTTTTCAAAGAGCTGGAATTTTTGGGAAAAGAGTCTGTGTGGGAGCGCGCCAGTAAATGTACACTAAGTGCACCGAAGCACATCTTGCCAAATTCCTTGTAAAACTACTTGCGTGAAAGTGGAATTTTCGAGCTCTTCCTTTGCTGCTAGACTTAAATTTTCTGCTCTCAGGCGGGATTTTCGTTTTTCCAGAGTTTATTATGAATTATAAATCCTAAAAACGATAATTTTAAGAGGCTTGGTAAATTTTTTGGATAATAAAGTAACTGGGTGAAACTTGCTTAAAAATACTTTTACAATTATAGTGCTTAATTCGCTTAATAAGTGAAATTACACTCGTTTTTGCAATAAAGTAAATTAAATCAAACCTGAATTAAGGTCACTAAATGTAGGACAGTTTAATATCCCTGTAACAAAATATCAATACTATTGAAAATTCAATTACAGCTGCCCCCGGTGATTGATGAATAATTATATAATTCTGTTGTGTGATACACCTGTTTCGCAGGCGTCCGAATGATCCGCATTCAGTTACCTCGATCCAGATTCGGCTAATTTAATTTTTTAATAATGACTTTATAACTGACGGATTGATTGTTTATTCTAAAGCTAATTCTAAAAAGCTTTGACTAATCTAATAAGATTATAATTTTCAAATTTACTACAAATATAATTATAAAATGTAATTATAAATCAAATCCATGTATTGCGTTTATAATTATTTATGAAAATTAAAACATTTCGCGTTTTCATATTTGATAAAATAACTTTAAATATGTGAATCTATTTTAAAAAGTAATAAAAATAATTATTTATCTAAGTAAAACTTTTTTCTAGCTCCTTTCATGCTTGGCGTCAAGTAGAAAATGACCCTGCTGAGTCGGACGAGGGTAATATTACGCACGACCGTATCTACTTTAAATATGAAGGCTTTTTATGCTTACGGCTGCCCCTTTTTACGTGCTCAAAAAATTAAATCTACTTTCATAATATAATCTCATTTTAGCAAGAGTATTTTTAAAATTTCATAGTAATGTGTAATGCGGCTCAGTGGAACGGTTGTTTTAGTATTATAACAAAGTTAGATGAGCCGTCTGCATTAACAAGATATTGAATATTTATGGTCATCGAAATTTACATTATAAAGAAGTGCGATTTTAAATTAGCTAGACCAGCGGACAACCGCTTTACGTTGAATTTTATATTTCCTTGTTTTACGATATAAATAATTAATAATAATGTGTAGTACCAAAAATGACTAAAATGCATTTAATTCAATTTTTTTAACCAAAATTAATTATTTATTTTAGATTTCTATATAGCCTAAATTAATGCTTTTAAAGTTTTTTATTATTATTATTTTTTTTTTTCATTTTAACAGTGGCAGGTGAAAGAATATTGTTAAAAGCTTTATATCTTATTTATTGAAAAAGCATATTTATTTTTTATTTGAAATGAAATTTTCCAGGAAAGTGTCAATTATATTATAAATGTGAATCATATTATAAATATAAAAATAAAGCTTATAAAAGAGAGTAGAAAAACGAGCTAAACTATTCAATGCAGTCAATATAACGACATATCGTCCACTCGTCCACAAATTAATATAATTCCTACTACAAAAGAGAGTTATGTATAAATTTTTATTTCTGTGTATAGATGTCCATTAGTCAATTAGTCAAAAAAAAAGCAAACAAAACAAAACAAAACGAAATCAAAGTGTATATAAAATAACGAATTAATGATGTTCGAGAATATAAGACTACACTGAAGTTTTAAGATCGTAGAAAAAGCTAAATACGTTTAGAAAGTAAACGGTTATTTTATCAGAAATTATTTGTAATTTTTTTGTAGTTTCAGAGTTTCTTTTAATTACGTATAGTTTTTGATTGAATTATAATTTTGAATGCTACCTAAACAGCCTATACCGAATAATGAAACACCGATGAAGAAAATTATTTAATAATAAAAAAAAAAGAATTAGTAAGTATTTTCAAGCTAAAGTCTATAAGATGAAAATAAGATTACTCGGCTTCATTTATTGATTTCAGAAAATTATTTAAAAAGTTTTAGGGAAATCCTTTTTTCATAGTTATGTCAACCTTATAAAGTATTTTATATTTTTCCAATCTTAGTTTAATATTTTTAAACAATATTTGTAATAAAGGTTAATTAAGAAGAGATAGTACTTTTCAAACATCATGATTTAGTAAAGTAAGGGAGACTGAAAAAGATGAATACAGAAGTTATCAGAAATTACCAAAGTACTTAGTATCTGTTTACATAAACTTTAGGTTGCAAATAACAGCTATACATCATTTTTTGCTTTAGCATACTAACTCATCAATATATGTAAAATATAATCATACATTTTTAAACCTATGAATTTGTTTTAAACGATGCAAACTTATTCCTGCAATAAATTAGCTTTAGTAATCATTACTTATACCAAAGCACCAAAATGTTCTTAAAATCTAAGTACTATTAAGCACTACTTTTATAATAAAAGACTGCCAATGGCAATTAATTTTTAACTGAGCATAATAAGTCCGAATAATGTCAATAGACATCGTATCACATATAATGGGTCAATAACCAAAAAGTATTGAGTGTTGTTTAAAAAACTATTTAAGTAATTTTAAAAATATTAATAAGTACTTTAAATATTTTTTAATTACCAAGTACATATATAAGCAACAGTAGTCGAAGTACACAAAAAAAGCATTTTTTGCACGCTTGAGCTTAAAATTACAAGTACAGTATATTTTTCGCACTCTGTGGGTGAAATTCGTTGCTAAGCGTGTTTGAAAAAATGCAAATAAGTTTTACGAACAAAAAACTACTATTTTCCCTTTATAAAGTTCGATTAAACACATCAATTACTGCATGCTAAATTAATAATTTACATATAATATTAGAAAAATGTAATTTTTTATATCTTCTGAGAAATTCGTTTTATGTACACACTGTACGAATTTCCTGTTCACTTTGAAAATAAGTTCACTTTCCGCACTCATTGCATAATTTGCACTTTACGCAAATAGAGCTGCGGAACACTTTATTTCTTTACTGCATAATTTTGTGATTAGTACGAGTATATCTACTGTTTATAAGTTTGCCACTGTTTGACAAAGTCGGATTCTATGTACTAGTTTTCTATGTACTACTTGATTTTTCAATTTAATCTTTGCACAGTATCATGTCAATTCTTTCTAATTATAAATAAAATCTCTTTTAGTTCTTCTTAATCCATTGTACAATTTCATTTTTTCTTTTTTATTCATAACAGTTTTCAGGCATTTTTAGTTAGTATATTTAACTATTATAGATGCCTGTGAATTATTGAGATTGTTTGAACCACACAATAATAGATTGTGTTCTAACGGTCACGAAACACACTGAACAAGGATTTATTTATAACAAATGGACAAACTATCGAAGAAAATAAATAAATAAACACCCAAAAAAAGAAGTCCTACTATTTTTTGTGCTATGAAGTACAAGGAATAACACTTTAGGTATTCTCATAAGTTTTTTGAATGAACAATTATTCTTTTCCTAAAGTGGTGAAGTATATTTATTCTTTATATAACATTTTAATTCTGGAAAAAGTAAATGAAAGGTAATTTTTCTAGTTTAGTTTAATAATATATATTTACAGATACGTACATGATTTTACGTGATGAATAAAAAAAGATTTTAAAAATAGCGTTTATTTCAATATTTTCTTAAAATAAAGCTAAAAATATTAATAATTGAGTTTTTAGAACTCTTGGGCTCTGAAATTCCGATGTTACATACTATATTTTGACACTTGAAATAAAGTGGTTATTTCAAAGTTTGAGCAAAATCCATGATCCGAAGGCCTGGACTTTTAATAAATATGATAGGATCTTTATATAGGTTACCCATAGGATGTATGCATAACTTTTAAGAACTTTCTAAGAGGATTAAAGCTTATTAAATCCTGGCGTTTTAAAACTTAATTTATATTTAAAAATAAGAAATTATCAAGTGCGTTCCAGAATGGGTCCTTAACTTTGGAATTAGCAGCTCTTAAAATTTACATCAATTACGGTTTTATGAGAAAAAATGTTGATATAAAAAATTACTGCTACCGGCATAAACGAAAATCTAATCAAAGTAATTCCTTACCGTTTTATCGAGATTTTCATAAATCCAGCTAGTCTACAATCAAAACCTTATATACAATATGAAAGAAGTATAATATTTAAAGATTCAATAAATGACTTTTATGCGAATGCATTTTATCGTTTTGTTTTCAAGGTACTTTATATTTACGATTCGTAAAAGTAAATTGTGAAATTGCGGCTATTCACGACTACGCAATAACACTGAATTCTTGAATAATTTAGACACATTCACTTATAAGTATAACTTTTATTCATTTTTTTAATCGCTTTTGAAAAAGGAAGAGTCTCTCAATTTGATCAATCTATCACCATTCCATTTGTTTACCACTAACAGCATCTCCAGTTTAATAAAATCACTAAGAGAGAAAACTAAATGAAATAACCTATGTCATACCAAAAATCGCAGCCGACACCAGGTCGCATTCTGTTTTGACATCCTCGCACCCGAAAACTCAGATAGATACAACATTTGACGCAGTCTCGCCCATAGCCGCAACCACCCAGCTCGCTCTCGCGTCCCCCCACCTGACGTCCAGTCGCATTAATCTGAGTCATCGCGTATTTAATAACGCGGACACCGACTGACTGAGTGAATGAGAGAAAGGGGGTAGCTAAATAAAACGAGTGGCCGGTGCTACCAGACGCGCGCGCGCGTCGCGCCAGCGCAAAAAGGGACGGCCTGTCCCATTATACACGATGATAGCACGCGGCAGCTACACGCGGGGCGCGCGAGTTATTTCGCCGGCGGACAGCTGGATGAAGTGTGTATGTAACGCGCGGAAGGGTTGGATCGCCACATGTATATGTAACGAGTGGACTAGGTATGTATACGAGTGCAGAGGCCGAAGTTCATTTTCATGGCAGCTGCGGCGAGGCGAGAAGCGAGGCCAACCGCTATAGCTCCCTTTTCTATCTTCCGGGCGTTTCAATATAAAGCCGCCTCCGGCAAGTTTCGCTTGAAAGAAACGAGGTTAGAGGCCCGAGACACACGCAGCGGGAGTTTAAAAGTCGAAGAGCCAGCGGAGATAAGGCGCCGAGCGCGGATCGAGTGGCCGCTTCTGGAAAATTTAAACTTTCAGAGCCGAGGCGCCCCGTCGTAGCTTCGTCTTATTAAATTGAAATTTCGCGACACGCCTCGCGCGCCCTGCTGCCGCGTTCCCTACGATTTCGCCCGCTTGCTTCCTTCAATCGTTGCAACGTTGATGATGCCTCGTAAAGTTCGGCACGCTTTACAGCTTACGCCGAAGCTCGCCGAGTTCTTGCGGGGCTTCTTTTTGACTGTTCTGTGATATATATGATGAATTGGCCGTTGCGATGCGCTTGTGACTGTTTCTTTTACTTTTGAGGAACTTTTAATTCCGAAAAGAGTTTATTGTTACTGTATGTATGGATTATAATTTTTTAATCGAAGTGTATTTTCTATAGGCGATTATTATTTTTGAGATAATTTTTGCTGGATTTTGAACCATGGAATGCCAAATTTTATGCTTAATTAGATTTTGAGTATTTCGTTCGCTCAGAAAAGTTAATTAGGCCACGTGCTCGCAATTTTATAAATAAAATTTTCAGCAAACTGGAGCTCTTTAAATTTAATGTGTGCGTATTCCACTTTATAATAAGTACATTTATATTAACTGTTATACAAGGGAAATATGCATTATAATATTTGTATAAAAACTGTAGTTTAATATTATTTTTTTTATTCACAAAACGCTTCACAAGTACGTATAGTCATTTTCTAAATACGAACAAAATTAAACATGACTTTATCTAAATTAGCAAAAGTGAGTATCATGCAAATTAACATAGAATAAGCATTTTCTTTTCGACTCATTTAAACAAGCAACCAAGTCCTTATTTATTTCAGAAAAATAATTAAAAAACGCTCTTTAATCTAAGCCACATTAATCATCTAAAACCTAAACTCCTTATTCCAAATTTATCAAATAAACAAACCAGAAGCTCACGCCCGCGGCAACCGCTCCGCGTTCTCCACATTATCCCCCCAAGTTCTTACACCTTCTCATCCCGCGTCAGAACAGTGCGCAGCTTGAAGCATAATTCGAAATACTCGTCGTGTCTTTCTCCGCAGCTGCCTGCCCGCAAAACATATTCCTCGAAGAATTAAGCATGTCGGGGGCGCTTGTAATGCTATTAGATCGGCTGAAACGGCATCGGAGTCGAAAGGCAAGCGCGCTCTTTAGTCGAGAAGCGAACCATTGTTTTCCACCGGCGAAAAGTCCCGATCGTCACGCGGCTGCTGTTGCGCTTGGAGAAACCGTCGGGTGATGGCGGCAGTTTCGAGCGCTTAATGCTCTAGCTGTATATACACTGCAGCTGCCCGCGCGCGCCCAGCGCTGCGGTGATGCTGTTTCCAGGCTGCGACTGCAGAGCTGCTAAGTATAAGCGCTTGGTTTGCAATTTGAAATCGAAGGAAAGGGGTGATTTTGCTGTTTTATTATTCGCGTGTTTTCGTTCGCTTTGTTGGATGAGAATGTTTTTTTTTCCTGGTTTTATGTTCGATATTTATTACTTTATTATAGAGTGCTATTTTTGCGAACTTTAGCGGTATTCGCGAGTCGGAATTTATAAGTTACTTGTCTATTTAGAGTTACGGAGTTTGGAGCAGGTTGAGTTTGAAGGTAGATTTGAAAATTTAATAGAAACTTTTCATATTTTTCTGGTAGTATTTTTAGAGGAGCATTAGACATTGTTCACCGAAAATAAGATTTTTATATTTTCACATTTATTGTATACACTAATGTAAAAAGATTTTAGCTAAAAGTTTTATTTATAAAAAGTTATTAATTGATCAATATAATTTGGAGTACTGTTAAATTGTGCATAGTTATTATTATTTAAAAATTGTATTTTTCAATGGAAAGTTTACTTAAAATTATTAATAATTTTAGTAAAATATTCAAACAGTCCTGAACTACAAGTTTAGCATGCTTTCTTTAGATATTTGCTCTGCTACATAATGCTCGAAAATTTCAGCAAATTTCAGTTTAGTTTCTAACAAACTTACCTTCTTGTTACTCACATTTACAAAATTATTTTCCAACAAAAAAAATTTTTTGACATATTATTTTTCAAAACCACTAAACAAAGAATCCAAAAAAAAAACTATAAAAAAATGCGCATATCCTCGAAGAAATTGGCCGCTAAATTTTTAGCACTGCATAAAACAGTCCTCAATCCTATATCGCAGAAGCCGCGCGCGACAGGCAGCCGATAATAACGCCCGGCTAATATACTGCAAAGTATTTTCCGAGTATACATGAAATATTGTCTTGCGCGCTATCAAGCTGTAACATAATGGCAAACGAGTTCGCGGAGCTCCGACCCAAACTATATCTAAGTCTAGCGTCTCTCCATATATATACTTTCCTGTTATACAAGAGCGGCGCGCCCCATACTTATTTGGCCGGCGCGAACAACTGGCTATTTATTATAGCTGGATATCATCATCGTATAGCTCGGCAACCTGCGCCTTATTGTCAAGCTCGACCGCGCGATTTGGCTAATTGATGCGGTTAGTGGAGCGACCGGTTTGCTCTCGCCGGCTGGCTCTAATCACTGTAATAATTGGGTTATTCGAGAAAAATGAAAATGCACTTTTAAACGGGTAAAGGCGGGATTGAAGCGGTTTGGATTTTTGAAAATTGAATGCGGCTTTGGGTTTTTCAGAGTGAATATTAAAGTATTAGCGGATTAGCTGTGAAAACTCCTATCGGGCATCGAAATTCTATACTATACGCATTTAGCATATAGATCAATCCCATAGATCAGCATATAATACTTAATACGCTTGTCAGCGGATTATGATGTATTTACGATAGTAGTCTCGCATTCATCGACCATTGATCACTAGTCGCTCGATTTTGTTGTTAATACAATTTTCACGCTGCAATTTTTTTCATCCGCCACGCGTATACATTATCTCAATCCCCGCTTCGTTATCGTCTAAATACAGTTCACCTCGTGAATTTTTATTTATCTCTCACCGAGCGTTCTCTTAATCGCCAATTGTGATTTGCGTGGAAACTATCTCGCACTCCTAATCAGCCCATAAACCATTACAATTGCAAATGTTCTCCGCGGAGTGATGAATTGCGAGTCTCGCGTTTCAGCGCGCGCAGGAAAAAGGCAAAAGAGCGCGCATATACGTATTACATATCTGGAAAGCAGATAAACAAAGCGCCGCATTTTTCGGGAGATCGATGCGGGAACTGCTCTCAGCGCACGCGTAAGTATTTGGTCGTGATATTTTTTTTGTTTTCGCTGGACAAGAATGCCAGGCGACTGATTAGCTCGCGCGTGCTCTTATCTTCCACTCTGTTCTTTCACCTTTCTCCATTTAAGGCAACAAAGACTGCGCGAAAATTTGTCCGGCGAGCGCCGATAAATTACCGACAGAATGGAATCTAATCTCGGCGCGGCAATGGAGAGTTAATTTAATTTCGTTATAATATGCATCCGGGACTTTGTTCGAGTGTCGCAAAGCGTGCAGTTAAGGCTTACAAATGGTTTTTGCAGGCGCTCTTAGGTTTTATGGTAAAATGTGTATTTTGACTTTAGCAGGTGAAATATTTCAATTCCTTTGATCAGACTGAGACATAAATTCAGCCGCGCTTTTAGGTTATTTCAATTAGCAGTGTGTAGATAGTGAGAGCGTATCTTACATTCTGAGCTAGCGCCGAGCCTTCTTTGTATGAGCGCTCCTTACGCTGCTTGAGATGCTTTTTGATAGTCGCAGTTGGAATTTACTAGTGACTAATGGACGAGATAAGTTATGGATAGAGATAAAAAAAGGAATTTTGATTTTTTTTTAATGACCTTTTTTGAATAGAGTGTTTTATTTTTTGTTTGTAATTGTATTAAGATTATCCTACAAAGTGTTTCTTCTTGCTAAAATAAATCTCTCACCTTTTTACAACTTTCTTAAAGATCAAAAATAAGGATAATTCCAGGCACAATTCCAATCAACACTTAATCAAATCGACCTTCAGTCAGAAAAACTCTCCTCAATCCCCTCGCACCCCGCTCTGATTAAAAGCTCCCGCAATTACAATTTAGCAGGCTTTAGTCGAACAGCCGCGGCGACTGCGGTGGTGCCCCCGCGCCGCACCCAATCCACCCTAAAATTCCTTTCTGCACTTTGAGCGCGAGAGAGCTCGCATAACCCACTCACTCACACTCCTACCATTTCCAAAGCATACAGAAAAGTGTTGCGCGCGCTGCGCACAGCAAAGTGTGCCGCTGCATTATCGAGCCATTATGAAAATTAGCGCAGCCGGTCGGCGTGTTTTTATCGGGGGAAATCGGGCCGAAATTGGGCTCTGTATCGACAGGAGAGCGAGCAAAAATCATCGGACATGCGTTAGCTCGCGCAAAAGGCAATTGCATTTCGGTCGCCGCGCGTATATATCCCTCTGCGGATCGCCGGATAATTACGATTGCTTTTCGTTCGCAGCTGCCCAATTTTCGCTGCATTACGTCGCTCTCCGCTGGGAGGGCCCGATGCGCCTGCGATTAGAGAGTCTATTGATTTATCGAAACCTGCTCGACGCCCCTCGGATTTTTTCGCTCCGCTGCCCCCCTTCTCTATATCGCGCGTGTATCTGTTCTATTTCCCAGTGTGCTATGGTTTTTTTGCTTCGGGGAAAAAACGCATCGAGCGGGGAAAATTGCCTAATGCTAACAAATGCCTGGCTCCGGGATTTTTGTGCGTGTGTACTTATCGGGCTGTGGTAATACATTGCTTTGTTTACGTTCGACAAGCGAGATCTTTTTTTTAGAAGATTAGATGGGTTTGGTGGGCGCGGGTTGCGATTGAGTTTTGTTATGCTTGTATGATCGCGGAACTTGCTGGTGTGGTTTTTTTTTTTGGTCTTTGAGCAATGCCTCTCGATAAATAATGGAAATGGGCTCGTCGAAGTTTTTCATCGAGCGTTTATGAGAAGTAATTTCTGGGTGGATTTAGTTTTATGGTTTGGCGAAGTTCAAGTTTAATGCAAACCTGTTCATATTTCATCATTTCGACGCTGCTGGCGATTGTGGCAATTAGAAATTTTTCATTTTTATTGCCCACGATTTTAACAGCTCTTGAGAATTTATGACTGTTGATCTTGAATATTGGATGGAATTCCAATTTCGCCAGTATTTTTGCAATCAACTTTTAATAACAAAGATGGTTTTTACAGAGCGTCAGGAGAGAAAGAATTAACAATCGAGCAAAACAAAGCTAGAAGTGTGTTATTGATTTAAAATGAAATTTTTGCATAAACGTTTTGCTCTCTCTCTTTGTTTGCGACCGCATGATTATTAATTTCATAAAGTGCGTTTTTATCAAAGAATTTCCCATAGCTAAACATTATATCGATTTTCTATAGCAATTACAAGGCCTTTAATAAATTAAATCTTCTCGCGTTTTTTGCGCTGTTGGTATTGCTTATAAGAAACCAATATTGCTTCATTTAGTCGTGATAATAACTCACTAGAAAAACAAGGTCGAATAAGAAATTGCTTGGAAAAGTTCGATTTCAAGGTTCAAGATTATACTCGTAGAAAGTACGGATTATTGTAAGAAAAGTATCCACGACCTTTATTTCAGCCAGCGCGAGATAAAATCTAAAATCTCGACCGATCATTGTCTTTAAAGCCTAATTTATTCACACCAGAAAGAAACACGAGCCCTATCAGTCACGACGCTAATTAAAACCCATTTAAATCTAAATAAATCACTCGGCTTTTTTACCGCGAATTCAGAACTACCACATCAACGCGAACGAAAAGAAAATCTAGCGCAGAGCGAGGCTTTTTGCATTTCCAACACAATAAAAGCAGTCGAAACTTTGCAGGTCTAAATGGCCTTGCAATCCTTATTTTTTCTCCTCTTTGTCATTTGACAGGCTGGAAGCCTAGGCTGTCGACCTAATCACGTCAAGCTCGAGCGTCCCAAGCGTATTCCTTTGTTCTCTCTCTCTCTCTCTTTTTCGGCTCTTCCTCACTTTTCGACCATTACTCGCTGCTGGTGCGCTCGCTGCAATGTATATAGTTTCTCACCGGCGATGCTCTATCTCTGCGACGAGGCGGGCGCATTGTCGTCGTCGTCCACGTCGCCGGGAACGAGGAGGCGCGTCGCCTCGTTATTTTTGATTTACAGCCTTAACGAGTTCGGAGGAAAATACGCGGCCTGTATTCTCGAGGAGGGGAATATATCTCGCCCGGGTTATATACTAGATGAGTATAGTTTTAATCGCGTTTATATCATATGCAAATTGAACGAATCTCTGTCTCTCTCACTGCTCCTAACGAAACGCGAACGAGGAACAATTGAGATTACGGAACGGGCTGCGCGCGCTTTGCTCTCTTTTTAGCCCGGAGAGGCGGAGATGCGCGCAGCTCTAATTTATTTAGAGTGGAGCTGGGCATTTTCGTTATTTCGGGCTTGAAATGAGATTGATGTATTTTCGCGCGCAGGCTGGAGTTTGGAGGGGCTTTTTTGCGCCCTTTTGTTTGCGCTTTTTCGCTCGGTTCATTAGACTGTCTAGACTTTTGGAGATTTTGATCGTCGTTAGGTGAGAAAGGATTGCTTTTCGAAGAGCCTTAAATTTTCTACTGTCTACATATAGCTGAAAAAGTAATGTGAGCCGAACGAAATTAAAAATAGATTTTTTCTCACTTCGTAATTCTGCGTGATATGAATTGCTTTGTTGCTTAGAAATAATTAACCAAATTTAAAAATGAATTCATATTTTAAGAAGGTGGAAAATCAATTAAAAATTATTACATTATCCAATTTGGCAGAACTTAAAGTTCTTAATTTTAATTAAATAAATATTATTAGTAATTGCTTTGCGCTTTTATTCATTTCATTTCGTAATGAGAATTTTAATGAATAATTTCTTGCTATATCCCGATATGTATATTTACATTCATATACTGCTAAAATGCTACATTTGTTCAAGCAAATTTAATGTAATATTCAAGATCTCCTGTAATTGGAAAGAAAAATTGTAATTTAATTTCTAAAAAGCAATTTTAAAAGAGATTCATTTAAATGAGTTGTTTTTTTACGAAAATTATTAATAAACTGTTACAAATGAAAATGAAAAAAAAAATTATCTTCTGTGTGATAAATGCTGATTTTTTAAATGATTATGAAAAGTACGTGTGATGATTACATCGATAAGATGAATTATATCGATTATAAAAATTTTATTTAACAGAAACACACGTTCAAAATGATTGGAATATCAAAATTTGATATTTTTTTATGATTTAACGCAATAAATAGACGGTAAAATTATGACAGCTGTGAATTTTATTCGAAAAATTTAGTGAATACGGACAGTTACAGAAGTTAATCACCAAAATGTTAGTTAGTAAATCCAGTTTAATCTTAGTGATTGCTCTTGTTATTTACGTGAGTATATACTTATATATATCTCCATAAAATACTATAAACAAAAAACAATAAATATTTACAGTCATTGAAACTCATAAATAAACTCGTTCCAATCGCAATTTTTGCAATTTATCATTGCCGCAAGCGCCATTAGAGCTCAATCGTTCTTCTTGCTTATAAATCTAATATCAATCTTTATTCATTCCCCCTCAAAGCGCCTTTTTCAAAAGCTGAGTCCGACGGCTTCCGATCGATTTTAAAAAACGGCCTAGGTTGTCCTCCTTTTTTCGCGCTAATGATCAGCGCTGCGACGACGACGACGACGATGACGTCCGGAAAATATATTTCCTTCAATCGATGGGGGTGGCCTCGTCTCGTCTTTATGCTCGCGCTTGATCATCTCCGGAGCCACGCGCTCGTTTGAATGACCGATATTTCCATCGAGATAAACGCGAGAGCTCACGGCCCAAGTCGTGCAAAAACTCGCCATTATCGATGCTTCACGGGACTTTAGCTCTCGACTTTCTTTTTTTTTCTTTCTCTTTTTTTTTGCAAGATTTCCGTCCGATAAACGAATCGAGTGATTTTCGTGTAATGGAACGTTATTAATGAGTTTGCGTTATTGACGAGTGACTGTTATGTGCTTTATGTGACTTGCATTAACGATTGAAAAACGTTAGTTCAATGTAATTTATATTGATATTTTCTCGGCTTCATTTCGGACGTGATTGAATAACTAAAATGTATATGTTTAAAACGCGTTTATATAATTATGAATATTATTATTATTCAGCAATTGTTATTTTATCGAGATGATATTTATTTATAGGTTTATATTACAGCAATTATTAGCGTAAATATAGTGAAATTATTTATAAAATGAGCATGTTAAAGTGTTACTAGATTATTTGGTAATTTCTCCTACATTTGTAATAAATTTTAGTAAGACAGTTCTCTCAGTGTTGAAATTTCGCTAAAAGCTGTATTTGCAGTTTGGAGAGTTTACAGTTGTTTGATTTACTTACAAGAGGGATGTTATACCTTTGGGAAACGTATTTTACTTGGTTCTGAGAATCCATTTCCGTTATCTAAAAATTAAGTCTTGTAATATCGATATTCTCTCTTCTAATTAGTTTTATTAAATAATTATACAATAAAAATAAATATAAAAAGCTTTAAACCCACTCCTCTGATCGGCTAATGGATTTGTAACTTCGATTAAATCTTTAAATCTTTTTGCGATATTTATAATTACTGCATTACAATAAAATTGTGAACTTTAAAAGAAATTTCTATTGTACATATAGATCGATTTTGCATTAATTTTTACATTTCGCATAAACTCTCAGCAACTGCTGCAAAGTAAAATAAATTTTCACCAGTCATAAAATCATTAACGGCCATTGAAAGCAAATCGAGAATTAAAGCGCGTTTTTTGAAATTCGAAACTGAGCCAGATCTCGGGCGTATAAATTTTCTATCTCAACTCGGCAATAACGGGGGCAAAATTTACGATTATTCGCTCTAAGAGATAGTAAACGGGGGAGGGCATTTAGTGGAGTAATGAAAGGAAGAAAAGACGTTAAGCTTAAAAGGTCATCGCGCGCGACTTAGTGCGCCCTGCACAAGCTTGCAGCTAGCAGGGTCCATCTATCGGCGTCTCGATCATACTTTGCGATCTTTTTTTTTTCCTCGCAAAATGGAGACACAAAGGCCAGCTGACGCGACGTAATTGCGAATTTACACAAGTTAGATCTACGCTTAATCGAGATCGCAGCTGGATTTTTCGCACTTCAACAAAATGAGCGAATGTGCGCGATAAAAGAAATGTGGTACTATAGTTCTTGCACGGGATAGTTTTTCAAATAATTGAGTTTTAGCGTACTTTCTACTTATAGACTTTACTTATATAAAAATGTAATCATCAATTAAAGATGACTGAATGACGTCACGAAATTCATGGTGATCAACAAAATCATCTTTAATTAATACTACACCTTGAAGAATGATAGAATCATTTACTAAAAATATAATTAATCTTTACAGGCCATTAAGCAAGCCCAAGCGCAGGGACATCATAATGATCCAGAGCAGATTCCATTAATGACTCTGTTGCAGAACGCTTTGGAGTTCTTTATGCCTGTGGTGAATTCCGTAAATAAGAGAGTAGCTAGACTAATGGAAAATGTACCGGAAGAATTTTTCTTTAGACAACATGTCGATAAGTAAAGGAACTGTGAATGTGCGAATCATCATTTGATAAAATATTTATTTTCACCCTGTCATCTGATCTGTTGTTTTCATTATTTCTCTTTTGTATGGAATTCCTTTATACCTGAATAAATTTATAATAAAATCTTATTTATGAACTTGAAATACTATAGCCTTGCAGTTGATATATACGTTCTAATATTTACAACTTGTTTATTGAATAAATCAATATTTTGTTTTGCTCTTTATCATAATTCGAAAACTGGATTCTAGAATAAATCAAAATAGATATGATAAAAGATATCCCTTGAAGTTGCATAACAAACCAGTTAGATGTAGAATGATCTTTAGATGTCACGCTCTTTTTTTACTAAATGAGAGGAAAATTTCTCTTCTTCCAATACTCTTATTAGCTTATTGAATCATCCCGAACACACGATTGCATTATTCCACATTACATAAAAGACGAATACGCAAGCAAAGAAAATATCGCCCCGAGAAGCAGGCGAGAAAAGAAAGGACGCGGCACTTTACGAGCTCGGGGGATGCGCTCGACGTGGAAAAGAAGTTGCACGCAGCCTGTTGCATCATCGCACGAATTTTCCACTAAAACTTTCTCATTACGTATGAAAGTATTGAAGTTACTCAAGAGCCTAGCAACTGCTGCTGCTTCACGACAGCCTTCGAAATAGCTCAGCGCCGGCGGAGCCTGCATCTTAAGTGGTGCATACGTTTTGCAGCCTCCCCCGCAAAACTAAACTTTTCCGTAGTTTAAAGTTTTCGCCGCGCGACAGTCGCGCTCCATTCGAGCACGAAACAAATAAATATTCGCGGGGGACCGAGGGCGCAAGTAAGTGCGTCGTCGCGGTGGGGGCGGCAAATAAACTTTTCGAACGTGCGCGCCTGCGGACTGCGGGCGGTAAGAGCTGCTCTATTATGAGAGATATTGGAATTTTCGCCGCGGCCGCACGTGCGCCAGATAAAAACAGGTACTTACCCCCCAGCCCACTTCGACGAGCGCTCGCGACAATAAAACGCGGCTGGATGTTACAGAGGCAAATTCGAACTGTTGGGAAATCGAGAGCGTTTTTATTGGCAGTATGCTTCGATTTTTATCTTTATGCTTTGGGAAAGTGGAAGTTATGGGGGTTGATAAATACTGACTAATGTTCGTCAGATGCAGGCTGAAGGTTATTTTTACTTACCGTATGTGTGCGTGTGATAATGGAGAGGTTTTTTGATACTCTTATATTATTGTGAATTTTTAGTAATATATTACATAAATATAATTTTTTGATTTAATGCAGTTTCGAAAGTTCACAGTGAATTTTGAAGTAATTATTATTTATTGAAGCTTTGTAAATAAGTTCTCACTTCTTAAGTGAGAGAATTGTTGAGCTTGCAGTGAGTAAACTGCAGTTCCGGCAATTGTGCGCCGAGTTGTCAAAAGACTTCGTTTTCAATGGAACTTCAATATCTCATCGATTTTCATTCAATGGTTTATTTTCTGAAGCACGCCTCGCTCCGCCTATCTCGTACAAATTATACCACTCGTATTAATTTCCTCATTAATATTTTCGCTAAAGTATGCGCAACAATAATAAAAGCACAAGTACACTCAGAAAAACATCTGATTATCATAACAATATTGTTACAATATTAAGAAAAAATATCTGATTATTATACCAATTTAAACAAATGCATTACAAATCTTTTTCGACAAATAAATTAAACTACAATTACAAGTATCCTTCAGATCAATTCAGTTACGATTATCAACAATTCTTCTCAGTGCCAGACTCCACTTCCCTCCCACCTTGCGCACTCTCCTCCTCTTTAACACTTCCTCCACGTGGGACTCGGATACCAATACTTCCTGATCGGATACTCGTCTACGTGCGAGTGAGCTTGCGCGTGTGCGTGCGCACTCGCCGTGCTAATACTTCCCGAAGGTCCCTCGATGACCGCGATCGGCGCCTGTGGCCCGGCAACGGCGATCGGGCCGTGATGCCGATGACTCGGCGGTCCGGAAAGTGTGACGACCGGGCGGCCCTGCACCTGACCGACGTGGACTGGACCGTAGCGCGAGCCGGCGCGCGCCACTGCCTCAGCGGCCGCGGCCGCGCTCCAGCCGGACAGCAGCTGCGGCGCGCACACGATGTTGTCGTTGACTATGGCGTGGCCGTGATCGTGGTGGTGCACGTCGTGGATTATGCTGGGCCTCTCGCGGATTATTGTTGTGCCCGGGATTACCTCTGCAAAATTTTGGGGTTTGAGAATTCGTTGATGGCAATTTATTTATTGTCGGTGTTAGTATTTGTATGTAGGCGTGCAAGTGTTGTCTTAGGTATTTGTATTTAATCATATGTGTATTAAAAATCTGCAATTTTAAAAAGAAAAATCAAAAAATAATATTAAATAATTATATTGGAGAAAATTTGATCCTCATCAAAATGATGTGAAAGTATTTATAAATTGATAATTTAAAAACATTTACAAGGTAATTAAAATAAATTATACAATCTTTTAATACAATTTATAATATAATATAAATTAAACGAAGTAATTTTATAATTTACTTCAATCACTTATAATTTTATCTTGAAATATTCAACGTATACCAAAAATATTTTTGCAATATTTCGAAGCGTTTAAATTTTTCTCTAATTAGTTTTTTTTAATTACTTTTAGATTTTTCCTTTTATAATTGCAGGTTATTTTTAACATACACGTTTATTAAAATTTTCAGGAATTTACAGCCAGTATTATGTATTTTAATGTGTATACGTTCGCAAATGATGATGTCATAGTTTTACTTGTACAACTACCTTTGACATAGACAGTCTCATGGTGGGGACGCTGGACAACGACCCGTGGGGGATCTACATGCACAACAGGCGAAGTCACGCAGTTATCCACCACACCATCAGCGTGCGCGTGAGCTGCCGCGTGCGCATGGGCCTCTGCGTAGGCGTTCGCGTGGATGTCATTGAAATCCACATGGTCATGATGAACATCCGTTCCACCGGTGATGATAGCCGGTCCAGCCGAAGGGCCAATTATCGTGGCTCCGGCAGATTTGGGTCCTACAATCGTCGCCCCACCTTCCGACGGCCCTACTATAGTCGCCGCTCCAGATGATGGTCCGATTATCCTAGCTCCACCCTCAGAGGGACCGACGATGGTAGCCCCACCGGAGGCAGGAGCTATGATGGTGGCACCACCAGATCCCGGGGCTATTATGCGCGCCCCACCGGACCCGGGGCCAATAATTGTGGCAGCTCCTGACGACGGTCCGACAATCCGAGCTCCTCCCGATGATGGCCCGACAATTGTGGCTCCGCCCTCGGAAGGTCCAACGATTGTGGCTGCACCCTCAGAAGGGCCGATGATTGTTGCAGCGCCGCTTCGCGGACCCTCGATCACCGCTGATCCCCCGGACGGTCCTATTACGGCTGGAAAAAAGAGAAAGTGAATTAGATCTTTTGTGTGTGGGGGAACGAGTTCTTTTGTGTGTGCAGAAATTTCTTGCCGGGCTTTGCGTGATTTATGGGCTAGGTTGATCGAAAATTTTTAGCGAAGCTATTTTTGTAAAATATTTGATAGCAATATTTGCATTATAAGTAGGTTAAAAAAAATCACTGACAATTCCCGTATTTGTTATCCTTCATCTTTTATAACGTTTCAATTTTATGCTCTACTCTATATTTTATTTCAATAACTTCTCTTTAATAATAAATAATTCATGATTCGATCGAAAGGCATAAAACATATCGAATACATTATATCGGAAAATAATAATAACGAGAATTTCCACTTAAACTACCGGGAGTAGTAGCGCATAGACAAAGCCCGAAAGTCACGTAGCACAGCTAGAGCGAGAGCGATAGAGAAAGAGGGCGGTTTATCGATTTTGCCGTTCGTAAATGCAGATATCTCGGTGAGCGATCATCGAATGAGTTTTCTCACCTTTCGGCAGCTCCTCGGGGCCTTTGACAATGATCGGGTTGCCAGACCAGCCGCTGCTGTACTGCTGACCAAGGGTCAGCTCGTACGGCGGTCCATACTCGGTGTATACGGCACCTGTTGCTGGAGCCACTGATCCGTGATAAGGCCAGATACTGGCCTGCGCCGTGGCCGTCAGCAGCAGGAAAGTCGATAACACCGGCTGCTGCGCACCATTCAAACATATTTAATGTATTTAGAATCTGAAATACTAGAAAGAGAGAGAAAGACAGCGAGAGAGAGAGAGAGAGAGAGAGAGAGAGAGAGAGAGAGAGAGATCGAGATGTATCGCACTTGCAAGGAGAAATTCACCACGCTTATCTAACTACACGTGTCGCGCTCGTGCACACCAATATAATGCGGGTGGCGCTTTTTTAGTTTGGCTGTAAGAGCGAGTTCTTAAGTAATTGGTTTATATTGAGGCTGGAATTTTCACCTGCTGCCGCCAGGTAAATTATTACGCGCGTTTGGCTGATTAATATTATGAGCGCTTACAAGGTGTGTTCGACCGCAAGTTCAGGAATGAAATTAATTGCTTACAAACAAAGTATAGATATTTTCGTGGAACTTAATTGATTTAAACTTTGATGATAGAAGAAATCTTAAGTATTTTGTAAAGTAGTATTGTTCGTTGACAAATCAATTAAAGATTTGTTGTTCATTCTAACTTTTGTAAATAAATCTTTTCTAATGAATATTTATCAATCAAGTAACAATGTGCTATTCACTTAATAGATTGCGAAATTTTTATGTTTTATTAAGAAAAAGGAAAATATTATTAGGTACAAAAAACAAGAGATATTCATGCGTTAGAGGTAATGTAAAAATCTCTATATGCAGTTGTTTTACAAGATTTAATTCGAAATAACGATCATATTTCGTGCTCTCAAGAAATGAAGGTTTCGATGTTTACATTGGTATCTACAAGCGATATAGGAGAGTTAAAAGTTAAATAGGACGTAATATCAGAGTTTTTGATGTTAAGTTTTATTTTAGATATAACTTATCAACTTTTTTTGCGAACTAAAATATGAAATGAGCCGTTTTTACACCTACATAGACATAAGTAGCACAGAAAATTACGTACGAAATTTTAATGCATATTAAACGACTTTAAGTGCACCCGTTAAAAAAATACAGTAATACAGGAGAGAAAAGCAGTATAAGACTCTCACTAAAACACTTCTCTATCTCTAGGAAAAGGACGTATTCTACTTTTGTTCTTCAATAAGCGATTTGTAGTCTACATAAATTAGTACAAAAATTTTATTTAAAACATTTTTCAGTATTATCTAGATAAATTGTTTCAAGGTTCTTTGGCAAAATGTTATATTATATCAATTTTTTATATTTTTTATAATTAAATATATAATAATTAAAAGATGAATATAATAAAATAAAAATAAATTGCATAATATTCTATGAATCTGAAAGAAATGAAAATTAAAAAATTCTAAAATAATAGCGCATACAAATTAAGATAAGGTTAAATAATCAAAATGTTCTAAAATTTTTAAAGTTTTTGAAATCAAAATAATACCCAATAACAACCATTTTTTGTTGTTATTTATCATATTTATCTTTATGCAATACTAAAATAATTTTTTAGCAAATTTTTTTTGTTTTTTTCTTTGGTATTTTCTTACTATAAAGAAATAAGAAATTTTTTAATATAAAATATCTATAATTTTTACAATGCTAGCAGCAGTATTTATTAATTTTTTTAGATTTAAGTATGGTATACACTTAATAAAAACAATAAAAAGCTTACTAGAACATCATTAGTAGAAAAGATTGTATTTATTAGAAAATCGCTGCCTTCTTGCAATGTTTTATAATCAATTTAATGTTGTTAAACTTGTATATACACAATAAATTGCTAGATCTTTTCAATATTATTTTTGATTGACAGTTTTTCAAAAATTATATTTATGTTTATGTTTTTTAACATTTCTTTATACATTACGTGCATGTATGGTTCTCTTCTTTATGCAAGAAAACTAAAGAATGTTATAATTAAAGGCCTTTTGTAAATTTTTGTCGCACAAAATACTGGAAAGTAAAAAATTAAACTTCATACATAATTTAAATCTGTGTATTTTTTTAGTGACAATTATGTAAAATATATTATTGTGCCACTATTAAAGGGGTTTCTGTAGTAATTTTTTTTGTATAAAAAGGAAAAATATTGAAAGAAATTATTATAGTAGACTTGAATATTTTTAAAAAAAATATTTTCATAAAGTTAAAATTAAAAATAATTCAGATTAATTTAAATTTAATTTTAAATAAGTTAAACAATATTTGGATCATATGATCGTTTGTTTGTATAAATTTATGCAGCGAGCTTGTTGGTTGATTTCCTTGAATTTTGAAATAATTGTCATAGTTTGAGATAAAAAAGATGTCACATATCATGACAAGCTAAAAAAATTATTTTAAAAATTCCTGTACATTTTTATTGCAAATCTCCATAGGATTAATTATAAACTTTATCATTTTATTAGAAGTTATTTTTAAATTAAATCTCTTATTTGTTATCAATCACGGAGAATCCCATTAAATTAAAGGAAATCTCAATTTCTATGATTCAACAACGTCCTAATAGCCTTTTAAATACTTGAACCGTCAGCGCTAAAAACGCTTGATAATAAGCCTCATCTCTACAAAGAACACTCTTTCACTATCCAAGTGTTTTCCCCTTAGTCCTAAAAGCGCTGTAAAGCATCACACAGCTTTTGTTTTTGGCAGCAGACACATTAAAATGTCTACGTGTGTTAGTTATATGTGCATAAGTGTACAAGTGTGTTATATGTTTGTTTGTATGTGTTTGTGTGAGTGTGCATATGAGATAGAAAGAGAGATCTCGGTAGTCGCGAATTGCCGTGGGACGTCTCGTAATGATTTCGGCTTGGTAATAATGCAGCTCTCGCGTGCATAACCATGGAGCCGCGCGACGGCCTCAATGAGAACGTATATAGACGTCTGCTCTGCGTGTGTATTTGCATAACTCGGTTGCAGTCGCGACGTGCCGCGAATGAGTTCGTCCACAAGGTGAAAACGCGCACACCCCCGCCTTTTTACGATTCTACGTGGGAGGCATCGGAGAGTCCAGGTTTACTCGAGTTTTTAGCTGGGGATACGTTTGCCGAGGGAATTGTCTAGCTCGGTTCTTTGATCTGGGAATGAGTAATTAGTGGATTACCAAGGATTGGGGTAGATTGCTTGCTCTCTGATATTTGAAAAGCGAGCTGTTTACCCAAGGTGCAGGTACTATTTTTAGTAATTTTTGACCGGATTAAGCTCCTTTGAAATTTTGTAGCAGATGTTTTATTAGTTCAACTTTTATTTTTCATAGAAATTTCACAAAAGTTCATATATAAATAGTATGAATAAGATTTTTATAACTTAAATTTATTAATAAAAATTATTTATCGTTTTTAAGTTACAAAAGATAAAAAAACAATTTTGTCCAAAAGAAAAATTTAATGAGATTATAATTAATGTATTTCAAACTATTTCATTCAATCTACTGAGATAAATAGACTACTACACTATAACTACATAAGACGTAATTACTCACAGTATACAATTTAACCAGCATAAAGAATTTAATTTACACTATTAAATTTTAATTAGTTTTTAGATAAAAGTATAATATACAATATACTTCATTTATTTTGTAAAGTATTTAATATTTAAAGTTACATAATAATTTCTACATAATTTTTGAAATATTTTTTTAATTTATAGAAACAAACAGTATAATTATTAGTTAGTAGATTGTATTTCAATCTATAGTTTTGAAAAAACGATAAATGTTTACGATTCGTTTTAATTTATAACCCTAACCACTTGTCTAAATTGGGACGATCTTCAAATAGTTCACAATTTTCATTCACTTATTTTGAACCGAAGCACTAATTTTCATTAAAGTTGTATGCACTAAAACGCATCAAATTTTTTCACTCACATCATTACTTTCTCACAACAATTTTACTCGAACTCGATGTTACATTAAACAATTCGTATGTCCCTTACCAAAAACCACATGATTACTGTAATGCGATCGATGAGATTCGTTAAACCAAATATATTTCGTTCAGTCGCTCATTATTGTCGACCGAACGTTCGTAGACTGAACATCGCCCATGCAAACTTATTCTTTTTATACATTCGTCAAGGAATATAACCTCCGTGGAAAAATATCATCACCACGCCTCGCACAATCTGACGCATAGGCTCAAGAAGAAACGAGGATGGCTGTTCTTAATAAAACGCACGAAGGAGCTTGATGGCTATTCCTTACGCCTACGGTCCGATTCTCCCGACTCGCTAAGCTTATAACTCATCTAATGCAATAATTTCACATTATCATTTTCATCTCGAAACAATACAAACACAAGTTTTCAGCCATCTGAACTTAAGTTTGTATTTTTATTTTTAATGATTTTTACTGTGCTAACTACTTATAGACAAAATAAATCTTTATTGTTAATATCTCAAGTTAAAGTATAAGGATCTTAAAGTGCATAAAAATGTAATAAAAATCATACTAATTTTAAAGCTATAGAAATTTATAAATTTTATGAAATACAACAAAATTTTAGATAAGTATAAGAAATTTGATTTAAGATTTATAAAATATTAAAATATAAACTATTCTATATACAAAATTAAATGTATATATTTAATTTAAAAAAATAAAAACATTATTAGCTTTAATAACTTTGTTAATTTTAAGAATGCAGAAAAATCATAATGATATTCATATTAAAAAAGTACGAGCACTAGTATATAGTACATATCGCACATCTTTTCCGAGTGCATTAAGGTTGTCTTTGCAAGATCAGACCCACGCGCGGTCACTTATGGCTCGATTAGCCTATGGGAACTTTGATGGGCGTATCCCAGTAGAATAATAATTGACTTAGCCTTGCAACGGCAGCATCGTCATATTCCTTTAATAACTTTACAATAATGAAAAAAACTTGGATGAGGAAAGTATGACAGGTTGCTCAAATCTTCTACTTTTCTATAGTAGGAGGTTGAAAGATCATAGTTAATTATAGGTAGGACAATGTAAATCTGACATTTTTTCATTTCAAGTTCACAGTACATTAAGTATACGCAAAATTATTGTAATAAAAAATGCATTAGCTTACTATTTAAAATTCAAATAAATACTAACTTAAAAAGCATATTCTCCTTGATCTTGCCGCTTAATATTTCGAATAATGAATATAATGGTTTCATGTACTGTTTAGACCTGGAAATGAATCATAAATAATATAGTAAAATCTTGCACTCTCATTTTCTATGTCTCTTCTGTGTTTATATTACCCCCACTTAAAGAGTAGCGCTGTAACGCATTGACGCTTCGGTAACCTTTCGCTTCACTACCGTCTATACGCGCTGTTACCATATTTGACTTGCTCTATTTGAAGGTAATGCTATAATACAGCATATTTATGTACACGATAGTTTCGTATGTTGTGACTCACTCTGATTCGCATATTTATATGTTTTGAAATATTATTTGTTTTTCTAAGCAACAATTCTGCGATCTCATTCTAAATTAAACTACTTTTTTCTAAAGTTTTTACAAGCATCAATGTCGTGTATTTTTTTTTTCGTTAAAAAGGTTACATCGATGGGTAATTCATCATTTTTTTTCATATTTCAAATATTTGTCAGACTAATCTTCTTGTTATGGATCTACATATTTATTGTCTTTTAAAAATTGTGAGAAAATTTATTTTTTGAAATATGCGTATTAAAATATCAGAATAAAAAAAATTAGAAGAAAAAGAATAATAACAACGTCTTTAATGAATATAAATTTGAAAATACACAATTAACAAATTATAGTACTATTACTACTTTTGAAAAAGTGTTTCTAATGAGTAGGTAAACAAGCAGAAGCACACCAACTTCATATGATACATATTTAAAGTGTCAGATATGAAATCCGTAGCACGGGTGGTAACTACATCATTTAAGCAAAGGCTGTGTCAGGGCCCGACTGCAGTTAGGCCGCGCGTTCATAGGTATGTGTATACGGGTGTCAGCTTCTCGCTGTTTAACATGCATATACGCGTATATTACTTTAACAGGCAGCACAGGCCCATCGCTTAGAAGTAATGGCTTGCACACGCGCCTGCGTTTCGAGTGTACACATTGACAGAGCGTAAGTCAAAGCTATATGCGAGCCGCTCGACCGATTACCCTCTAGTCATCGAGCTGATGTGTAACACCCGGGTGCCTGGACATTTTTATTAATCCATTTTTTACTCTGATTTATGGAATCAGTGCGATATGTTGCTATGGTCCTGGAACATTTTTAATGGTTTGTAAAATTTGGCCAGCTTTTATTTACTGCTTTTTGCTTTTTATGGCTTTTTGGTTATTTATTTATGCATGATTCAAATATGAAAAAACAAAGTTATAATATATAGATGAATTGGGGCATTTAAGAATAATTTAATCAATTAAAATATCAAAACATATTGTTATAATAACTCAAAAAAATAATAGAAAACGTTCATGAAAATTTGTTAGTTTTGACTTTTTATTGTAATACATTAACAAATTTTTGGAGATGCAGAAGAGGGAAATTTTGATTTTTGTTGTTATAAAGTTTCTAAGCAAGGTATATTTATAGTTTTTATAGAATTATATTTAAATTTAACTAGTATATAATATTTATACATTAGATTGTCACCGTGATTTAATCAAAAAGATTTTAATTGAAAAATTTTTCAGTTTTTTGACAGGAGTATATACTAGTTTTATGTTTTTTCAAATATCAAGAAGCCTTCGTTTTTCTTTTACATATCGAATATGAAGCAAAAAGAGATAATTGGAAGCATTTGCTAAATACAAAATCTACTTTAATAATTAAAATAGTACCTATTAATTTTATACCGTGTAATTATGTACATATTAAACAGATTTGAAATTGGTTACAGAAAATAATATTTTAATTAAATACTAAAAATGTTATAATCAAATATTGTATTCGAAATTTGAAAAGTTTGAAATGTAATAATATTACAACTATCTCAGTTATACATTTTCCATAAATATCTTTTATATATAAATTATATCGAAATAATTAAAAGTTGTTCATTTTTTAATTTTAGTTTAATGGTTTTGATATTAAAGTCTAATAATAGATTAATGGTTTTAATATAAAGCCAATCAATTATATGAGTTATAAAGATAGTACATTTATCGTTAAAAAACTAAATTGGTAATCCATAAGAAAAGGAATAAATCACTATTCTTTCAAAATCAATTTTCATTAATTTTCGATTTCCGCCATGAATCTTTTGAATAAAAGAACTATGTTTCTTTTCTAATTTTTTTCTCGGTTGTACATCCCAAATATATGTATCGCACGTAATTCGATATTTGCCTTCGGCTACAGTACCCAGAGAATAGCCAACTGATTGGGGGTGGGTTGAAAGGGGGAGGACGGAGCATAGGAGGCAATTTCCTACAATTATCGGCGTGACAAACGGTTGCTCTCTCTTGCCTAGGTATCGCCGGACATTGTTCATACCAACGGGCTGTGGGATTAAAGAGATAGAGAGAGAGAGAGAAAGAGAGAGAGAGAGAGAGAGAGAGAGAGAGAGAGAGAGAGAGAGAAAATAGCTTCCTCCGCGCAGCTGGCCAAGAAAGGCCTTGTCTCGTCAATCGCTTGCATGTAGATCGAGAACCGCGCGGTTCGTTTAATTTAGTCCATACACACCTCGGCGACGTAGAATGCCATAAATAAGAGAAAATAAACTGAACAGCAAATAGCACTTTAACTTTCATTTAGACAATTGTAATCTTTTTTCCCTCTTTGAAATCAAAAAGAAATAGTAGAAATCAATGGCGAATATTACGTTTTATCTCTATTCATACATACTATTAGACTGTACTGGAATAAGATAAACGATGAGGTAATGGAACACTTAAATGTAACCATTAACACGTTGTACTTTAATTTAAAAAATCTTGTGAAATATGAACTTGTAAAATAAGAAATATCGTTTTGTAATACTCTTTTTTAATGTTTCGTTTAAGTCTATTTAGTCAATAAAAACGTTGGTATTGATTAGTTTTTTAATATTAGTTAATTAGTTTAGTATACACAATTGTTTTATTGATTTTTGTATACGTTTATTACGTATTAAGATGAACAATTTGTTAAGTTTTAGTTAAAACAAGAATAACTTTTTGATTTTATAAATGACTCAAACAAATAATTTCCAATACAAAATAAGGTTTTGTAGTTTTGGTGATGATAAATTGTAAGTTTTTAAAACTATTTTTTTCATTGAATTTGATTTTTTAATTCCATTGAAGTTACGTTTGACATATTTTTCTCCAATGGCATCTTTAAAAAGTTTATTGAAATGTGTAATTAATAAATTAATTTTTCTTTATTATAAAAAGTAAATAATTAAAAGGTAATAGTCATATTCGATAAGTATTAGCTTTTAAGTGATCAACGATATTACTGTAAGTGCATAGACGAGCGTACAATTGAGGTTTGGAAAATAAATTAAAAAGGAGAGAGCGAGATCCATTGACAGTGATATGCCATTTATTATACATATAAAAAACGATACATGTTGGCTACAGTAGCATACATCATTTTTTTATGTTCGTAGCTAATAATAATTTTTTTTTCATCTTTTGTGCAAGTATAAAACGAGTGGAAATTGATTATCGATGGAAGATATAACGGTCGTGGAAGAAAATATTGTGAGAGTATTATGGCTGCTGTTCTCTCGACAAGCACGCGCGTCACTACCGGTTCGCCAAATGTTTGACGGCCTGCGTTATGCGAGAGTTTCGAGCTGAGAGGGATAGCTTTATACGTATGCTGCTTTTCTTATCTTCAACGCGTGATGCTGCATGTATGCACGATTCGTGTTTCGGTGCTGAATCCACAGTCGTCACAATGGCACTCTTATCTCTCTTTCTCTCTCTCTCTCTCTCTCTCTCTCTTGGATTAAGCTTGATGTTGGTACTGTCAGCTTAATGCCAACCGCCCCATGGGCCAAGACCGATGCCGGCATTGATGACTCCGGATGGGCCGGCGATCAGGGCACCAGGGGCAATGGGTCCAGACAGATGAGCGGGTCCGGTGATCGGGCCGGCGAGAACAGAGCCGTGTCCTGTGCAAAGTTTACCAAACTGTCATTATTAGTAAGTAATCAGACTCATTTTGCCTTTTAGGAAGCAATGGTAATCTAGTGGTGTAAGAGTACCTAAGATGTTTGTGAAGTTTTGTCATTTTTATTCTTATGTAATGTGATATTTTTGAATAGTGAATCCATAATTATTTTAAAAGATCATACATATTATATAAGCAATTTCGTTAAAATATAACATTGTAAAGTGTGCAATCTCGCGTTTGTCTTTTTAGCATTAGCATGCAGTAAATAATGCATTTATTGCATCATGTTCGGTGTATGTTTTTTATAATAAAATAGAATTTTATTAACATAAAAGTATTATATGAAGTAAGATCTTAGTAAAATCCGTATAAATGTTAATGAAATTATCTACATTTATAAGTCAAAAAATCTTAGTCTATTACTAGTGTCCACATCATGTAATTGTATCGCTTGTTTAGCAATATGTTGCAAAGGTAGACCGTCAATACTACTTCTACGTTATATTGCTCGTTGGAAAACAATTTTTTGCTACACCGATTTGTAATATAAATTTCGATATACGTAATAATTAAGACTACATAATTTTTATTGTAATAACATTAAAAATTTTATATGAAAATAGGAAGCATTCTTTACAGAGTCATTAATATATTTTTGTCATACTAAAAAGACAATAGCGAAGTAAAATATAAGAAACAATAAATACTAACCGAGTCCGGGGATGCCAATAGCACCGGGGATTCCATAGCCTCCGTGGATTCCAAGGATTCCGGGAACGCCA
>UELX01001678.1:0-40274 GCA_900480035.1 Eupelmus urozonus | reverse complement strand
GCCCTTATTGGGCTTATTTTGGTATATAAATTACAATCTTCAAAAAAATAACATATGTAACATTCAACATTAAGAGGTAGTTGCAAACTTATTTTAAACCAATTTTTTAGCAATATTTTTCTATTGTTATCAAACAACGAGCATTTCTACAAAACGTGATTCAAGTTTTAACTACCAATTTTACAGAGGCAGTCGGATCCAATAATTGCTTTTATTTTTTCTAATGATGTCAATGATAATAGTGACCAGTTCTGCATCTATTTATCATTACAATGGTTCGCCGAGATAAGTGCGTTTGTTGTATCAAGGTTTAGCTCTAGACTGATAGAAAAAATATATAAATTTTGTACATTTGGTTTCTGCTTAAGCTTTAATTTTAAGCTTAATTTTTAATTTTAATTTTGTATTTTCTTTTAAATTAAACTAATATTTTTTAAATCCAAGGGAAGCAGAAAAAAGTTGATTTCATCCTATATTTTTCTTTTTTAAATTTAATTCAAGGTTTATGAAAACTAAATTATTTACTTACTACTGGAAGAAGTTGTTTTTTTTTTAAAGACAATGTTAAAGTTGAACATAAAACGAGTTTTTATACCTATTTTTAAAAACTGCGATATAGGTTCTGTTTTTTAATTAAGAAATGTACGTGAAGAAAGTTAAGGTGCAATTCTCCAAACATCTTTAAGATAAACCACGCTTAATATTTGAATTTTCATATCATTATTTTTAAAAAGAATCTAAAAATGCAATTAAAAATGGCTTAAAGATTAACCTGAACTAAAATTACTATGTCTCTTGAATTGCAAGCATTCCAACCCGACTAAATACACTCTTCCACGACAAATTACGTTTAGTTCTACATCAAAGCTACCCGTATACATTAGTCTTATAAACGGAGTCGCGTGGCTCTACAGCTACTCTATTTCCATCTGGGCGTGACGAAATTGCGTCGCAAGATAATGACGACTTTGGGAAATGCGCAACTCGCACGACAGCGTGTATATTTTCACGTGAGTTAGTTGCGTGCATTTGAAGTATTCCCTAAGTCGATGTTATCGCAAGCCACCGAATTTCCTTTCATTTCACGCATCTTGTGAATGACAAGTGCGATAGGCTAGATATACGTGTTGTACCTAGATTAATACAAAACAAGGGTGGACGAACATAATAGGTTGTAAGTAGACGTTATGGTATGAGCTAGGTGTTTTGGCATATTTTTTGATAAACTCATTATGGAAAGTTTCAAAACTTTTTTAGCAAATTTTTTTCATCTAATGATATCGACATAGATGGTATGATAGAAGTATCTGATTTTCTATGAAAAAGAAGAATTTATTATTAATTTTGTGAATTTTAAGAAAGAAAATTTAGAAACCACAAAGAATTTCAAGAAAAGCAACTTTTTCAATCTTTTTGACCAGTATTTTTTATTAGTACTTTTTAAGACTTAAATAACAACTAATGAGATCTTTAAAAACATCTTAAAAAAGATATTTGACTAGAAATCTCTAATTAGCTGAGCCGCAATCCCACAATAAATCTTACTAGTTTTAGTACTCAAGATGTTGGTACCTTGACATACGTAAGGGTGATACCTATTCTGCTCTTTATTGTTACAATAAGATTGTATCGGATATTTGCAGTCCTATTTTAAGAAATGCCTAAATTCAAGCAAATAAAATTGCCTTTTTAAGTTGTTCTATCCTTGAAGAAATAACTGTTTACAGCATTTATTATAATACCAGGTTTAAACGATTTGAGGAAGAGTAATATCGTCTTTTGTGGCTTTAAGCACAATGGAGCACTTTTAAAGTTTGAAAACAGCGATCTGTAAAGTTTGTCCAATGAAAATGCTACTCAGACAAAGGAAACTGACGGAATAGTAAGATATGGCGCAGAAAGCTGCTTTGAAACGGATAAGTTTAAGAAGATACGAAACAAGAGTTGTAGTATTACATCCATTCTTAACAAAAAAAAAGAATAAAATAGAAAGTAAGGTAAACATAAAACAAGCAAAGTTTCAAATGTTTAACAGACGACAAAGAAGAAAAGATTTTTTCGTACATTAACGACAAAAAATACGATAATAAGTTAAAATGTCAATCTCAAAGACAAAACATAAGTCTCAGTCAGATTTTTATATAAAAAAATAAACACGTATTAACTTGACAATAGTTTAAAAAGAATCTAAGTATGACTTATTCTTATGGCAACATAATTTCGCGATCACCTACCCATAATAAATAGTAAACTTATTCTTTGAATATAATGAAATTTCTTAAAAAATTTTTAATCTCAAAAAGTTATTAGTTGTTATTTCATAAGTTTAAAGTTCTCTAAAATATGAATGCTTTATTATTGACAATATGAAGTTATAATTTTCACAGTGTAGTTGATTAATTCATCTTACGCATGTAACGTAATAAATGAAACTTACATTTTTGCAACACCTTGGATAAAAGTGCGACGTCTTCTCCCGGTGCCGAAAATTGAATGTAACACTTCTAACCCAGGTATTACAAAAAAATAGCATATTCTACTCAGGGGGTGAAGTGGCAACCCCATAGCACATATTTGTCACCCTCGTCTTCGGCAATTTACACGCACTATTGGCTCACAGATTCTTTACTCCCCACGTGTCTTAATATATTATGTAAAACTCACTAAAATTTTTAATTTTGTGAATTTGTTCAGTATTATTGTACTATAAGTTTTCTTAAGATTATTATTTCATGATTATATTAAGATTTTAGTTGTAGATTGTATGATGAAAACTCTTTTTACAAATATGGATCAAATTAATAACATTAACTCTAATTTTTGTATTTGATAACCAAATAAAAGAATAAGATATGATTCTTTGAACAAAAAAAGAAAAAAAAAGATTTAGCTGTAGTTTATACAAGTAATTTTATCAAATCTAATAGAAAAGATAACATAAAGTTTTTGAAAAATCGAAGAAACGAAACTGGTGGAATATTTTCTTATCACGATCGATTCCGCATTTGAATAAGAAGAGAAATAGAGATGAAAAGTAAAAAAGAAAAATAGAAGGACTTAATGAGTTGAAACATGCAATCAGTTATATATACATAAATAAGAATATTTAGCCAAACATAGTAAGAAAATGAAAGAGTTTAATCTATACTAGAATATTATTAAAAATAATTTGAATTATTATAAATTTTGAATATTTTTAACATTTTCATAAAGTTTGCTTGAAAAGATTATTCAAAAAATTTATTTGAAAAATGTCGCTTCACACCTGCTACAAAAATGTTTTGACGTATTCTACACAGAAACATACCTCTGTAGCGATAAATCGGGAACCTGGAAACTCCTTTCAATGCTTCCCTCTCTTGTAAAATGAAATACGTGTTTGTCCAAGGAGGAGTGGAAGAAAGAAAGATAGAGAAAGAGATATAAATGATCGAAAAACCTGGAAGCGGGAAAAGAAGAAAGAGAAGGGTATAAGCGACGCGAAAAGACGTATTACCGTAGCTGTCATTGTACAATTTGACCGCCTTTCCCCTCTTCTTGTACAAATGAGATCACGTTCTCATGGCGATAAGAACCGCGGAAACCCAATTTTTCCATTGATGTCCGCTCATTCGAGAGAGAGCGCACAAAAAAAGCGTAGTGTGTGGAAAATTGAAAAGGCATCGCGTATTATACAGCCCTTCTGTGCTCGCGTGCACTCTAGAGAGGAAAGTTTCAGTGATGCCGTTAGACGCCCCATAAATTCCAGATGAATATTGACTCCGTTTCCTGCGTGCAAAAGATGCCTGCTTCGGAAAGTTTGAAAAAAGTGACCTAGGCGTGAAGCGAATTTTAAACTTTGAATATGAGAAGATTATGCTTGTACCTTGAACTTGTTACATTTTGCTGGAATAAAACATGAATCTCTAAATGTTCTTAAAACTTAAAGATTCTGAGAAAGTAACTGACAAGAAGGGATAATTTTATAAAGTAACATCTCGCCAAATTTCAGGCTTTCAAGCATATATCGTATAAATTGATTACAAGAGTATGACATTACTCTTATTTATTTAGAATTATTTTGTGTACCACATTATAAAATAGTTTTTTGCAGTAATCTGTAAAAAGTAATTCAAAATTATAAATAACTTTTCTTTTTTTTTTTTATAAATAAATTAAATATAAATAAAAATAAAAAAAATGATATATGCATGACAGTTATAAAGAAGAAAAATAATCTACTGTCTTTACTATAACAAAATTAATAAAATAATTTCTGATGATCTTAAGAAAACTTTCCAAATAATTATCTTAGTTGAGCCAACTGAAAAAATTGTTCCAAATAATGACGTTAGTTAAGTTTAATGTAAAAATTTGTAATACCTTAATATTAAGCGATTATGAACTAATTTTAATAGAATAATAATAATCATAACCTTTCGATAAATGTTTATACCCTGAATTTCTCGGCACCATAAGATTTCAATAATATTTATTTTTTATCTTTTCTCAAATGTTATATCTTAATTTTCATATTCCTTAAATGTTTAAGTTTATTTTTAAATAAAATAATTATCTACAAAATTAACTAATGAACATTAGACTAATAAGTTTTTGTTATATATATTTTGTATATCATAGTTCAAAAAATTTAAACTTAACTGTTAATTTAAATAAATCTTCAATAAAATAAAATAATTTTTTTTCATAATTATCTCCAAAAAGGAAAAGTTTAAATGTTTAAATTTAATAAAAAAGTTTCTTTATAAAGCAACGTTTATAAAAATTTTAATGTAATATTTATTTCTGTAACCATTATTCTACGTTTAAAAATGTAAGTATCAATAAATGTGACAGCAGTTTTTATTCCGTTATACTGATTGTAGTTAACATTTCTTTCATAATTGCAAAAAAATTATTTATTAAAAAGTATTTTATTAAAATTTAAAGCTTAAGTAAAATTTTCTTCTAACCTGTGATATTAATCTTCAAGCGGGTGACTTTTTCAATTCGCGCTCGTGTATCCTTTGATGAACGATAAATGCTGAGACGCGTATCTTTTACTAATCTTATAAAAGAAACGTACGGGAATTATAAGAAATGATATTATTTATCCTTTAAGAGAAAATGACTTAAAGAAGTTAAATATTTTACAATTACTTAGCGGGTTTCGATTCATAATACATCTATTCAATAAAAAGGTATACACTGAAATAATGTTATAAAATTATTTGTATTCACTTAAAATATCTTAATATTTTAATATTCTATTTTTCACTTTTTATTAAATGTTTCTTCATAAGAGAATTTTTTATGAACTCCCTATTATCGTATAATATTGACTTATTGTTGGAAAAGTACTTTTCAGTTATTTTAAATTAAATTAAATTGGTTACAGTTCTAAGCACAGCAGAATTGTATCAATCTATGATAATCGACGATAATTAATCGCATTTTAACAAAATATTTTCTAATTTCTCTTTTTAAAAGTTGTTGTAAATGTTATTGCATAAGGTTTTTTAATATTGTCTTAGAGCACAATATTATATCTTTTAATACACAGACATATTCTTTTTAACTTAATCATAATATGGGATTTTAATCACATCTAAGAGGAGGGTGAAAAATCAGCTTGGTTAGGGCAGAATAAAAAAGTATCTACTTTTATGATTTCCTCCTCTTTCTCAAACGTCCTTGGATGATTACAGAACTCGACTCGCAATGTGCACTCACCTTCATGACTACCTGCGCCCTCGGTACATAATATACTATTCAGTTTAATCCTTCTGCCGACTGGTATTCTTGATGGAAGTTTTCTATCTTCACAACATGGTTTTTCCTTCATTTTACCTATAGAAACAAAAGTACGAGACAGTAGGCTTGAGGTTGAAGATACTAAAGTTTACCTTAAGAGCGTTTTTGAAATTTTAACCTTTTGATTCTCTATTGCTTCTCAGAAGCGGATAACCAATCAGCAAACATTTAGGAACAGTTGCAATGAGACAAAGGATTCGAAGCAAAAGTTGGTTGCAAGCAATTTTATATATTTGTAATAGGTTAGTTGAGTATTGTACTATGTGTTGGTAAAAAGATTGACCTATAGTGATAAACTAAAACAAAAAATTAATTTGATAAATGTTATTAACTTGACACAAGTGATAAATGAATTCCTTTTTTAATTTTAAAAATCTTACAATTAGCAGTGTAGCTTTATAATTAGCTTTTACTATGTCATGATTTTGAATAATATTGCCAAAAATCAGATAATTAATTTATTATCAGAAATTTAATTAGTCTATTCATAATTAATACATGTACAAGGTAATCTTATTATTTCATCATTATAATAAATTTCAGCAATTGAGGTTAATACAATTAAATTAAAATTATTAGCTCTAACTAAAAACACTACTGATCAAATAAAAAGATGAATTCTTTTTATTATAGGTATTAATATACACTTTTAAAATAATTACCTGCTCAAATTTCAATGACAGTCACGATATACAAATACCCCTATTAAACATACATTCTTTTATCATGTTAAGGCTAAAATAATCTTATTTCATATTTATCCAGGCCGCGATTTTATTATACGAACATCTTTAATATTTCATAAAACAACATTTATTATTTTCCACAATTAGATCATTAACTTGTTTGCCTGACTCAAGAACATCATTCGCAGAATAATGATAATTTATAACATTAGCACACAATTGAAAGAAGCGTAGTCCTGCTTTTTATATTATTTTTTCGTCGACTAGTTGTTGATTAGTTTACGCACGGATGTAACGATTCCACGAAATCTCGTTAGTATGGTAATGAATTAAGTCCGGTGTCCTTGTTAATTGAATGGCCTTATTCAATTAAAGTTACTCGATTATACATTAATAAACCAGTGAACAGTTGTTGTTCCGTCTAACTACAAATGTCTTGAATGAGCTCGGGGCTGTTTATCGATTTTCAATAATCTAACGATTGTTCAGCAAAATTATCAGATTAGAATCAATTCTACATGTACTTACTATATTTCTTTTCTAATTTAATGTTACAATACTATTACACGGATGTTTTATTGTGTACGACACGTGCGTATCATTAATCAGTAGATCGATGCCAAGATTGGTCAGGCACAGGTTATCTATGTAATGAGTAATTTCTTTACTAATGCATTCCATAAAGCCCAATTTACAATATGTTCAATAGACTAGAAATCAATGAGGAAAGCCAGTCATGCGGTCTAGAACTCTAGTATCATGTCACAGATTTCCAAAGCTATCACCCTATTATCACCACAAAGTTTCCTAATGATTCCAAACTGTCCTGCCCTTCCTTTCCATACTCTTTCAATCTTTAGCCTACTTAAAGGATACAAGACACAATCCGCAACCCTCCTCGAAACTTCGAAGCTCTAATCCGCGATCACGTCCTCTTCCCCTCATCAACGCTTACGCGATTAGAGCGCCCGGAGTTTTAGTAGCCGCGCCACATTCACTCACGTACACCGCGACGACAGCTCTCGGATCCATCCACTTTTTACGATCCCTTTTTCTCCTCTCTCGCGCACTTCCCGACATTCGTGCCGGCCTGCCACCCTCCTACCCACACTCGGCTTTCACTCGGACGTCTCTCTTTCTCACGCTTCATTTCGCTCGTCCGCTCATCCATCTCAATCGCGCCTCCGTCGCGGACTCGTTTTTTCTCTTCCCCCGCGGCTTGATCATCGCTTTTACAAGCTGGGGACAGACTCGATTCGCCTACTTAGCGAGCTACTTAGACTCACCCACGATAAAGTTGACGAGGAAAATGCTGCGAGCAGCGGCTATAGCGATGTTTTGCGCTGCTTCTTGCAGAGGGGACAAGAGAGCCAGGGGTACACATTAGGGGAGCGGTGACATGGTAATTTGTCTTCTCCTGGATCAGAGCTAATCAAGCGTCCAGACGGTCCAAACGTTAATCATCCTTTGGAATCATTTCTTTTACTTTACCGGCATTACTTTATCACAATATGACGACTATTTTTCTTTCTCGAACTGTACAATTGGCTTTTATTTTTTCGTAAAAGTTAACGTTAAAGCGGATAGTGGCATTTTAAAGAAAAACACACAAAAAGCCACTATTGAAAGAGAAACTCCTACATTACCCGTCCATTTATCCGACGTTCGATCAGAGACCATTCCCTTAATTATACCTATTTACTTTGCATTTCCCTATCCAAATATTTAGAAAGACCTCTAATCTCCCTCTACCCTCCATTTATCACTCTCATCGGTAATTTCGTTTTCATTATAGCCCCGAAAACCCAACCCTCTCGTCCGCCCTCGGCTAGATTTATCCGGAGCCCAATCATCTGCTTCCTTGCAGTTCGTCGCGCTCGTACACGCGGCAGAAGCAGACGACGGCTCCGCTGGCGGCGCAGGTGCACCACAGCTGTACTAGAGCCACGTAGGTAGAAATATCGTGGCAGGCAGACGGTTCGTGTAAGCGAGCGAGCGAGAGGGAGATGGCTCGTTGACGTCAAGCGACGCCTTATCGATTAATGTTGTTTCGCGGGCTGCACAATGTATAGCCGGGGCCGTCGCCATATCGATCCGCCGGCGAGCACGCGGCTAACCCACTGCGCGCTTGCCATAGTTTTTTTTTTTTTATTTTTCTTTATAGATTCGACCGACAAACCAGGCAACCCCGATGCACGTGGAGGGGTATTGACTCGCGAAATGCAGCCGGCGGTAGGGAGGGGCAGGGAAGGAAATTTTTTAGCGTGAAGGATGGGGTTTGCGTGGCAAGCTTTTCTGAGTCGGCGCTTTTGGCACGGTTGGTGGCTTTGATGGGAAGAATGGTTTTACAAAGGGGCTGGTACTGCTGAAAGATTCAACGAATGCTATTGAAACTTTGTGATACTGTGAAAGTCTCACGGTGGATTGAGTTTCGGGACCGGAGCAGGTTGGAAAAATATTGAGGTGAACGTGAATATTGTAAGTTGAGGATAGAAGAACGGTACTGTATTCATCGGTTTTGCTTTCTTAATCTGCTGATCGGAGTTTGAACTTTCATTTTATTAGGAATTAATAAATGCGATATAGATTGACTATTTATGTGTGATTATATTGTTTCTAGATATATTTTAAAAAGGCTGTGAAGAAATCTTTCTCTTCAACAAAGCAAGATAATGAATTTATTTAATTTGATGCTAAAGTTTTAACTTTCTTTTAAGGCTAAATAAGTACAAGGAAAAAACAGAATTTTATAAGCTATACCAATATTTTTAAAAGATTTTTAACAATGAAACAAATGTTCTTATAATCAAACGTTGTTAAAAATGTGTTAATTGTAACAGTTCTTTTTACAACTTTATGTAATTAAGCATTAGAAATCAAATACAATGAAAGTAGAATAAAAATTTCTTAATTTCTTGATCACACTGAAAAAATAATTGAGACTGAAATTGATTAGAAAGAATGATTTTACTTTACCATTCATAAAAACGCTTTTACTCGGTGTTGAAAATACAGTCTGATACTTTCAATTTTAGTGAGGGCTATACAGAGATGGCAATCTATGAAACTCATGTACAATCAAAGCGAACAAAAGCCTATTAATTTTTTTCCAAGCCGTAAAACACATTTTAGTGCAAGTTATACGACTTGCGAAATATTATTAGCTATCCATTTTCACCGTTAAGAATGGCAGTTACTGATCGAGAAGTAGTTTGACTTTACTCGAAAATGGACACTTTTCCGGCAGATTAAAATCGATTTATGGCTGTAAAAATGCCTAATATGTTATAAGTAAAAGAATTTGATCTCTTAATAAAAATTAATTTTGCTAAACTTCTATAAAACTATATAAGCTGATGTATATATCTTTCTTCAGAAGTAATAAAATTTTATTGAGATCAATCGATAGACCCTTCTCTAAGAAATGTATGAAGTACGCGACGTAAAAAACATAACTTCAAGGGGACCGTTCACTGTTTTTCGTACTCTTATTTATTCTGTTATAAAATGCTACATCATTTAACAAAAAAAATTACATGATTGCTTTGAAAAAATAGTTTTTCAAGTTATATTTAAATTAGAAATTAAATTAGTTGCTTCATCATTAAAACTAAAATAAAAAAAAAAAAAGAAAATACAAAAATTGGAACTGTTGAAAAAGTGTGTAAATCTTCTTGAATAATTGCTTTTAATTAACAAAACATTCGATTGATATAGTTCATAGTGGAAAATAAGTTCCCAGTTGCATCATAAACTTGTCTTGAATACGGAACTTCAGGACTTAGTCTTCATATAGATTACAAAAGTCAAATATTTAATAAGAATTCTAGATAATAGAGACATCGGACGACAAAGTATATAATCCCGTACGGTTTACTGTATTTATTTACTTGGTAGCGTAAAACATATATTGTAACCTTTCCTACTAATTTGCTATATCTTAATTGTTTTAAAGTGCACAAAAGAAATATATATGCAACAGCTGAAACAGATTGCTTCGTAATTTTGCTTTTACTTTATTTGGGAAGTAACTCTTTAAATATTTTGTAAAAACAACGGTTTGTACACTTTGTAAAACATGACAAAAAGGGGTTAACGTATAACTTGATTTGAATACAAACTTCTGATATAACTTACCCAGAGAGAACCTGAAACTCGGGTCACAAAATTTGATGAAACTATGGGAAATATTTTGAGATACCAAAAAATGTAATTCTAATTAATGCTTCGGAATTCTGAAATTGTGGATATTGATAGTACTATTTTTAAGAAAATATAAAAAAGGAAATTTCTAATAATTGAAACTAAAGCAAGTAAGCATCAAATTACTGGTTTTAAAATAAAGAGTCGATAATTAAACCAAAGTTATACTTGTTTAGCACATTAAAAGCATACTGAAAATGATCTTGAGAATTCGTCAATTAATCAGTGCATATTCGATGCTCAACTTTAAATAAGCATAACTTTAGTCTTAATTATCGATTCTTTATACTAAAAACAGAGATTTGAAGTTTCCTTTTTCTAATTTCATTTCATTGATTGGAAATGATCAAGAACATTATATTTCATATAGGATGAAATACTCACATTTTAATAAAAAACTCTGACTATATTTTCTTAAAAATGATAATTATATGGTATCATGATCTTGAAAATGATACAAGAATCAGTAATTAAAATATTCTGATGCATTAGACCGCACTATTGAGTGCAAGACCGTACATCTGTTACCCATATTAGAGCTATGACCTCTAGATGTTCTTCTGGTTAGATTAGCAAATAAAAATATTTTGAAAAGTTACTAAAATGAGCGATAATGGCATTGCTTTTTAAACTAAGTTGCATCAAAAGATTCTCGAGTAAAGTTATACGCTTTGAGTTTTCGATCGCTTCAGAAAATGTATGCAAACACTCCCGTATTTACAAAATAGTCGAAGCTTGAAAGCAGCATTCAAAAGGAATAAACACTGTTCTTCAAATTTCAATAGCTGTATTTTTGTTTTTTCTTGATAAATTAAAAATATTAAATAAGATTATCAAATAATATTCAGTACAACATTTTTACACAAAGGGTGGTATCGCTTGATTGGATAATTATTAACTTTCGTACATACCATGAACAATATTCTTGGTAAATGAGGTGCAAGTTACACTTAAGAATTCTGTAAAATACATAAAATACTACTTTAAGTATACTGTATTGTCAAATATCATGTACATTCAGTGTATCGAAATAGTACATTTCAATAATAGTGCAAGAAAGTTATTTTAATTTCGCTCAAATGTTTGCGATGAGACCAAGTGAGGGAGAAAAGCCTATATCGGTTTACAATTATCTTTTTGCTCATATGTTGAACAATATTTTTTGATGCCATGTTTTTAATCGATTGTGCGCAAAGTAGAGCTTTGCCTACAAAGTATCGTAATTATTGTTTGATTTATAAGCAAAAATCAACTTGATAATTTAAAAAAATATATGCTATAAACAACATCTTTTTGCCCATATGCTGAACAATATTTTTTCAGACGATGTGCGTAAAGTGAGATTTTACACACGTTCTCAATTAACTGTGCGCATGCACAATATAAATAGAGCTTTGCCCACAGAGTATCATAATTATTGTTTGACTTATACACTAAAGTGAACTTAATAATTAAAAAAAAATATGTTATAAAAATCTTTCGAAGTATTTAGAGGTAGATATACACATATATGTCCCATGAAATATATAAAAAATAACGTGTTTTAACTCCAAGTACTTTAAAACATGTTTCTAAAAGAAAGCTTTCAGATGATTTTTAGGCTCTTGTGGCATAAAATAAGGTTTGATACTAAGGCGTAAGGAGATTTGTGCTTGCTTCGCTCAGGCAAAAAACGTCTCGTAAGGCAAATAACTACCTTCGACACCTGCATCGAACTGTAGTATAATGAACTTGAGGATACTTTGATGATAACAGTTTGTACAAACTATATTATTAATTAATAATACCAGTGAATAATTAATAATTAGAAAAAAATAATTAAACAAAGTACAAATAACAGATCATTATTTTACCTTTTTCAAAATTGTACATCGTTAAATTTGTAAATTGAAATTTTGAATTCCCAGCATCAGATATTGTGATGAATTGACATGCGCTGCACGTTTTTCCCGAAAACCATGTTATCTCTTTCCATTCGACTTCATCAAGCAAACCAGATACTTCCAGATTAAAAAGCAGCGCGAGCGCGCCTAAAAATTGAAATCAAACAAGCGCCGCAAACGAGCCTTTCATAAAGCTGCGGCGGGGCGTTATAAATTACCCGAAACACGCTCGCAAACGTGCGAGACAATAAAACGGTGCGCGCGAAATTCAAAGCGAGCAAACGAAAACAAACGAGGCGGGACGAAAGATAGAGAGTGCCTGTTGCAAGTGTAATTCGCCGAGCGCGGCTTTCGAATATTACAAGGAGAGGGATATCCTCGGTTGGCGCCTTCATATTTCACGTCATCGCGCTATCTATATACTGGCGATTTGCGCTTTGGTTGACGTCGCAGCTGAGCTTGGGGTTACCGTTCAGGATGATTTAGGATGGATTTGTTTTAATTATATTACTAAGTCGATTTTTTAAAGAAAATGGCTGGTAATAGTAGATTATTAGTCAAATTTATAGAGCTCTAGAATTTAATGATCTATAAAATTGTTAACGATAAATCGTAAGTGAAAAATCACATAATTACAAATTCTCATAATTATAAATTCTGACTCAATATGTCTTAGGATTTATTTTTTTTTTTTTTTTTTTTTTTGCGAAAAACTATAACTTATGATAGAAAGTTTTCCGAACTAAAAATTTAGATTATCTTGAAGGCGTATGGCAGAGATTGTTGTATCTACGATTAAATTTCCAATTCTTTGATAAAGTTTCGAAAAATTATGTGTCAATGAATTTGACTGCTGTTTTTAATACTTTGAATATTTTTATTACATTTTAATAGATTATAAAACAAAAACTTTAAAAGTGCTCTTTAATTGATTTAATAATGCATTTATAGAAAATTGTATAGTAATTATTAGTGCTTCACAGTGTTGCATATAATGCTTTGTAATTTTAAATCATTTGCAATCATCTGAGCAACTTGAACTTATTAAAATGAGTAATGAATCATGGGCATTATCATAAACATAACAAACGTAAATAAACGTAACAAAAACAGTCCCTTGAGACTTACTAAGATTTCATGTACTACAGGATTAGAATACTAATGAATTTTGAGAAATCCTATTCTTTTCTCTGTTTGATAGATATTGTTCAACAATTCTAAAGTTTTTCTCAAAAAATAAAATAAAAATCCTAAACTTTTTTAGTTTGTACGAGTTTCCCTTGGACATTACAAAAAGATCGTGTACATTGGACGCAATAACTTATTCATAAATGCACGAATGAAGTTAAATTGGTATATAAGGAAACTATTTCCACGGATTTTGCTTGGCTGAATTAGCAAAGTGCCTTGTTAGCTTAGTTAAACTTTGCCTGTGCAGAGAACACGCGTACGGTTGCTATTTCACCGCCGCAGTGTGCTCATCACTCCGAAAATTCGCTTTTTGCTTATTTACATGATTCCTTGAATAAATTTACAACGTTATTGAAAAAGAGAAATAATTAATTGTCACTTTTTTTAAGTGTAAAAGGTGAAATGTTTAACTAATTGTTTCAATGTAGAAAATAGAAAATACAATGTAGAAAAACGAACTATATAAATAAAAGCAACTCTCTTCATGAAGATATTGATGCAAAATTTTGCTAATCGAGGATGAAATACTTTACCGAACCATTTTCAAAAAGATACTGTACTACGATCTTTAGTCTATTCCAACTTCAATTAGAAAAATCGCTAGGCTTATGTTAAGAAAAAGGTACACTTTATAGATAGAATCATAACAGAAACAACTTTTAACAAAATTTTTTCTTAATTAAATTGTATCAGTTATATTATTAAACAATTTTTTTACATTCAAAACACATATTAATCGATATAAGATCAAACACAAATTACCGCTACTTTCCGAACCAATCAATTTCAGTGTGAATCATCATTAAATATAAAGTTAACAAGAATAAAAAGATGAATAAATTTAACCCTTTCAGCAAGCCCAATCATCGTTCAAACGATATCCCTGAATTTCTTGCTCTCTCTTCGGAAGAATAAACAGTCAACTCTGCTCAAAAGCGCAACGAGCCGGAAAAATTCCCGACGACGTTATAATCGATCGCGCTCGCGCGTGTAAAAGTCTCTCACTCGTTTCTCCCGTGAGTGAATGTACACAGACGCCATCAGCCTCAGCGAAGTAGCATCTGGTTCGGCTTTTAAAACTCCTCGAAATAGCTCTCGGCCTCGGCGGCGAATTTCGCGTATTGGGATCGCGAAGAGAGAAGCGTTTTAAAGCTGCCTTAATTGACTCAAAGGCTTGGAAAACGAATACGTATCTCAGCCTTCAGGTGAAGATCTACAAACGTCGGCGGTGCATCTCCCGTTTTAATCCGATTAGCACCAGTCCGCGCGCCGTCGGACATACATACTGCAAGAATGCATATACTGGATACGTATACGTGGAGCATTTCTTTTATTGCGCTCGCCGAGCAACGGCTATCTCGCGAAACTTATCTTTTATTCACTATATGAGCTCGGGCGTGTAAAGGAATTTTTTTTCTTTCATATTTGGTTCTAAGCGATTTATATTTTGTGCGGCTTGATCTTCGTAAAAATATATAGTTTCGTAAAGATTACTTTTTATTTTTCATGTTTTTTGCGATATAAAAATTTTAAGTTTTTTCTGACGGGAAAATATTTCTTGGATATTTGAGATGTTACTCAAATTTTTTCTTGCTTTATTAAAAATTATTGCTTTACCTCGTAAAATTTATGTGGCTCAGGCACCCAAGTGCTGGGAGAGGTTAAGGCCATCAAAGTCAGTCGCTGCTAAAAAATTTTCTCTTTGGACATTAATTTTTTTTTTCTTCTAAAAGTTTTTCCACACTTACTCTGCTAGTTTCTTACACAAAATCAAAATGAAAATATGGCTTAACAAATTGCAAGTGTAGGTCACAGTTCACAGTTTACAGAAATAAAATTTTCCATTTGCTTTAGAAATTTTTTACTGATATTAGATTTCTTTTTTATTCAACTTCTTTATATTTTATATGAAAAATAAAATATTATCAAACAGCTTAAAAAAAAAACATTTAGCTTATATTAAAATATAATAGTTTATCAAAAGCATTTATTGCATACTTTATAATAAAAATGTTTCATATTTAGTAATTAATTTTTTAACATTTTTATTAGACTTTACTTTTAGAAAATAATTTGGTTTTTTAATTCTCAATGGATATTAAAATTTAAAAAATAATTGAAGTTACAATCAATGTAGCGGAATGACGCATATGTATGTCATGTAAGATTGAACAGGATTGAAACTTTAGAAAATTTTTTGTCGAATAAGATTTTTCAACTTTAAAAAGTTGCAGGTACTATAGTATGCAATCGATTTTGATGAAACCCGTATGAACGATACTCATAAAATTCCTTCAAAAAAGTTTTTAAATTATTTCCATTACTTATTAGCACTTTATTTTTTATCATTAGTCTTAAATAATTTAAGACAGTAATCCTTCTAAATACAATATAGTTCAATACGTGATATTTTACATTGATTAGAACAATATAAATGTTGTTGTTCGCCTAATTGTTATTAACAATTGTTAACATTTACAGCAATTATTAATAACAATTGTTGTAAAGACTTTCCATGTGATTGCATTCTACATACACAAGGCGGGCTGTGCCCCGCACCTTGATGCCATTAAGCAGTAGAGAATCTAATTCGCGCACACGCCACTAGGTGGTGCATACTTCTCCCTGGCCGTCACGCAACAGGATACTAATAAACTTGAACAAGTCTAACTTGAAAAAAAGGACGTTTTGTTTCCTTTTATTTTGTTTTGGGTAGTGGTTCGTCCCAAGAATCCCGGAGGAGTGTCACCCTAACCAGAGCTCTAGTTTGGCCAGTCGAGCACCTTGGGTGACCATACGAATGGCCTAAGTCGACGCGGAAATAAAAAATGAGGCAAGCTTCATAGGATAGGATGATAAAATAAAAAGATATTATTTAAAATTCAGAAAATGTCCTTTTATTCAAGCTAAACTTGGGTAAGTTGGAGACCACCTGCAATAAGAGAATCGTTCGAATAAAGATTGCTGGAGCGGTTCAAGCAGTATGCCTATATTGTGTACGGATCTTAGCGATTAGCATTCTAGTCGAGGGACAGCCAAGGAAGGGTGTGCGCCACCTAGCAGCGCGCGCGCGAACTACTCTAGGTTACTAGACTAAGACTACTACTAGACTCTCTAGTGTCTTCTGGCAATGCAATGCGGGGCACAGCCCACCGTGTGTATATAGTACGATCACGAGGAGAGTATTTCCAATGATTGTTATTAACAATTGTTAATAACAAGTAGGCAAGCAGCAGGTGTAAGATGAAAATTTTGGTAGCTATCAAAAGAAACTATTGGAAGTTAAAAAATAATTAATTAATTTAGTAAAATATTGTTATTATTATTTTCATCAACTAAAAAATATTCTTACCATTAGCCTAGCGTTAATATGTAGTTGTTCTCTCTTTAAAACTTGTAGACAGAATGTTTTTAAATTTTAGTTTTATAACTGATGTACACAGTATCACATTTCACTACATAAATAGTTACAAATGTCTAGTACAGACTTTTAGATGAAAAACAACAAAACATTAACATTTTTTCAGAGCTCTCAACCAAAGTATGAGTTTTTTCATTACTTATTGAAATTTTATTTTTATAATTATCTTAGAAATGTCAGAAATTATACTTAAACCACATCGATTTTTTAGTTCTTTTTAAACACCTACATGCCCTTTTCTTTCTCTAATGTATGGATACTTTGGCCTACACCTAATGAAACAAATGCGTCACGCCATTTATCGCATTATCGCTCGGAACATCGTCTTAGCCCGTAGTGATATTGTTTACACCCTTGATGCGAATTTACACAAGCTGCGGTGCCGGTCGGCGCCTACCTTTTTTTATTGCCCTGTAAAGGCTTCTTTATGGCTCCGCTCCAATGAATTTAGTAGTATACTCGTACGATCGGATTATTTTAACGTGCTTATATTTTATAATGAAGGTAGGCTTCGATATACTTACACACGTTGAAAATCTTTTTATGCTAAATCTATATTGAATTAGATGTAATGAAAATTTACAGGGGTTATTTTATAAACGGATATTAAAAGTTATTTTATTTAACTTTGCATAAAGAATTATTAATCTATATAAACAAATAATTCAATAAATCAAAATTATGCGAAAACATTTTGTTATTAATCAAATTTGAATATTTTTCGATCCAATATTCAACACTGTCAATATACTTTATTGCTCGTAAACTATTACAATGAAAATTGATTAAGCAGATGCTAACTTTATCAAATTGAAATCTATCCTTCCAACTATTATCAAAATAGTGTCAAAGTTCAAAGTTTTCGCTTCAATGAAATATTTTCTGTGTTTATCTGTAAGTAATATCTCCAACAGATAAGATAATTCGAACTACCCGAAATAACCAGACATTCACGAGATACATAAACAGGATTCGTAAAGTAATCGAAGTTTCCAAAATGATCAGATAACCCGATATAAAACGCGTTCCAAACAAATGTGTTATACAAACTACAGTTTCCTCTACTAATTTGATTTTTAGACTTTTATATATGCTTGCTGATTTTGCAAGAGTTCTGGAATGTATTCGCATCTTGATTTCGCTCTCTTTGATTTTTTCATCTAGTCTAAAAATTAGAAAATTTAATTTTTTAAGTATTTAGTCATTTTCAATAAGTATAAGTCGATAAAACAATAATACCTAACACTTCATTCACATTATTTACGATATGATAAAGAAATAAAGTGGCTAATATTAATTCTGTAAAAGAGTAAATACAGGATTAAACGAACCTTACTTTAAAAAAGTTATGATTAAATTATGTTATCGAGATAAAGTTTAAAAATAATGATTAATCAATATCACTTTTTCGCAATGAGCACTTATTATGCTTATTTATTTTATTCCTATTAGTATTGATTTAACAAAATTCTATATCAACTTACAGTTAGTTTAAATCTGTATATTTTTAAATATTCAACTTATTTACGTAAAACTAGAACTCGGTACGTATGAATAATGTATATGTACTCTTAGATACGAAATATCCAAAGTAAATATAAAAATGGTGCTATCGACGATAAACGTGATAGGAGCAACGATCATATTTGCATAGAAGAATATTCGTTTACGCTCTCACATGAAAAATTTATTTTCACATTACAACTTACACCATAAAACGTTTACTCTACCGTTCAAAACTCCCCAACCTATTTAATCTATGATAATGAGCGAATTAAAAAAAAAAATCACCCATAAAAACAAAACAAAAAAAACTTGCTTCAGCAACTGCCCATAACACTGATAAATCTGTCGCAACGAATTAGCGCCTGATAGCTTTCCCGATCCCATTTAGATGCGCGCGGACCTCGTGAAAATCGATGGTAACGTTATTCCGACGGGTGGAACTTCACGGATGTCATCATCATCGTCAGAAAGAGAGAGAGACATGGAGAAGTGCCGTAAGGCTAATGTACTCTTCATCCCTCCGGACTATACTAATGATCCTACAAGCAGGGCTCGACTCTGCCTTGGAAGAACGATATACACGCCCGTCCAAACGCTCATCAGTGTATTCGTCGCGCGGATGTGTGATATTTTTGTTGAAGAGTGCAGCTTTCGGAGGAGGGGAGAAAAAAAGACAAATGAACGGGGAGAGTATCACGTGTGATGCGTGTGCTTACTGTGCAGCAGAGATCTCAAGATAAATTTCCGTTCTAAAGGGACAGTGGTATTATTATTCTTCTTTTCACTCGTTTTGTATCTGAGGGGTGAGCTTTATTTAGGATTGTATTGTTCGCGCTAAACTTTTTTATTTGTACGTGTTTTTTTTATTGTTGATGCTTGAGGTTTTGATTGTGCGCGCAATTATAGAGCGCTTTTGCTATTCAAAATAATAACATTTGTCTTGGTCAAAATTACGCTGAAGCAACAATGTATGCCTAATATTTACATAATTTCTACATAAATTATGCAGGGTAAAATGCTTTGTTGTTTCGAAATATAAGGTACGTAAAATCTTTTGTTTTCAAAGCTATCACACAAGGGTATGTACGCAAATTTTATGTTTTAATGATTCTTCTATTAAATTTTTAAAATTTACGAATCACTCCTATTTTATTCTCAGACGTAAAATATACTCTTTCACAATCGATGTATATGTACAATTTACTACTTCTGAAACTCTAAGTATAAAACTTTTATTGCGTATTTGACTAGATCTTCAAGTTGTAAATTGTTTAAATTTGTTAAATATAAACATTATTTTACGACACATGATGAAAGATTTAATGATAATAGAATTTATATTTGTTCGTAAATAAAAAATAGCTAGCATATGTGTTTAAGATAGAGTTTATCAATTATTACATTAGTTCTCTCTATATCAGAGATATGTTACATGTTTAAAAGAAAAGTTATGCTAAAGTTAAAACTAAAATACAACTTTTCTATTTTTATTTTACCATTACTGCTATTAGGAAAATAACTTTGCGTTGAAATATTTTTTAAGAATTCCATCAAAAATGTTAGAATCACTATTTTTAGAGCTATTTTATTTATAAAACATCATTTTCATTTTCTAAATTTTTCACATAAATTCTTTAATATTGTTCTTTGTAGTGTTGTTCAATATAAGAAAGAAAAAAAAACGCTCTCAAGAGAAGCAAAATAAAAAAAAGCAAATACCTCATACCATTTGTTTGAAAACCTATTCATTACTCTACATAATTCTGACCTCTTCTTATAGCTTAAGATGAAATCGATATTAAGCTAAGCCGCGTAAGGTATGATTTCATTGAGAGACCATTCATAGTCCAACGTATTTTTAAACATGCTTGTACGTGCCTATTTTATCCTATAAATTATTTTCCCTGTAGCATTGGAACTAACATACTTTCGCACTGAGTCATACATACATTATTACTTCGAAAATACTTTTACAATTGAAGTTTTGTGTATAAACAGCGTGAATCGTAATCATGATTTTCCATTAATGTTTAAGGGTTACATAGAAATATTACTACAGGGCATAATAATAGATTAACAGCAGCAGTCTACATTTGTATTCGATTTTATAATTTGTTGCATTAAACTGCCTTCCATTCTTTGGACACTGCAATCCAAAAGCGTGCCTAAAAACTTGTACTTATTAATAAGTAAAATTTAACTATTTAATATTTAATATTTATATTAATACTGATTTAAATTAATAATTTGCTATTAAAGTAATTAAATTTTTTTTATGAGTTAAATAAATAATTTATATTATTACTTTTTAAAATAATATTATAAGGATAGTAATAATTATTAGCTGACTATCTTTCTACTAATAATTCCTAGACAAAATTATGTATCTCTTTTTGTATGTTTAATTTATGTATACCTCCAAAACGTTACATACGCTTTAAGAGCTTTACTCTCATTCCAGAAAATTAGTGAATCTACTTATGCTGCACAAAGGATCATTTTCAAATAAATTCCTTTAAAAAAAATTTAGAGCAATTTTAATAAACTTCTTAAAAAAAACTTTTAATGTAATAAGTGGTTAGTTGAATGCATCATAAACGTGAACAAGTATACAAGGGAGTAATTATTGTAACTAGTCCATTGCCTAATTAAGGAGCTTAAGTCACGCTATTTTATACTTATGAAAAAAAAGAGAATTTATTATTATCGTACATCTCCAATAAACTTTATAAATTCAAATACAAACCATACCAGTAAATAAGCAATCATTACAATTCTGCAATATCTGTGTATTTATAAATAATCAACATTACGAAAGAAAGCAATATTTTAAGAAACAATGTTTTTAGGTTTACACGATTTCTTCTTATTGAATCGTTCGTGATCGTACTGCCAAGAATGCGAGCGTCAAATAAATCACACACAAAATCCTAAACTGCATAAAATGATTTAAAGCCACGCGCGACCCGTTTCATTTACATAAATAAAGCACATCGACAAAACTAAGAACAAACTTATAAATAACGCGCCCACAAGCGCGTAAAAAAAAGTTGGAAAACTATACGTCATCGCTGACTATTACGTCACGCGGCAAAGCTCTATCATCGCGCGTCATTGCAGTCGAAGGCGCTCGAGCAATAATTAAAGAGCTAGATACGTAGAGAGGGTGAGGTAGGGGGATCGTGAAGACGACAGAGAGAAAGAGAAACATAGGTATAAGGACACCTTCCATCGTCGATTTTCAGCGCCTAGTCGCTTGATCCGAGGATAAAAGAGGCGTGCTTCCTTAATGAAGACTAACGCATGGCTGCGCTCAGCCCTGATTCGATCGCTTCAATTTGGCGTCCTAAACAAACCCTCGCTCGCTTTCCGTTTTCCTTTCTTTCTTTCCTTTCAGCGCTTGGTCTCGCCGCACGCAATCTGTCTTGCTCACCACCCACTATATCTCCATCTCTCGCTCTTTTTTTTCCGTTCCGCAGTACGCGTATGTTACTCTCAATCCCACACACAACACACATATACACACGACCCCTTTATTTGTAAGGGCGAAAGTAAAGTCATACGCCTATCGCTCGCGAATAAAAGCACACAAAATTTGAAGTAGTTTCTCCGTGTCATTTTGTGCTTCCATTTCAAACGAGCAATTCTTCTTATCCATCCAGCCGGATCAAAAGCTCGGAGAGGGACGGATTCCGGTAGGCTCCACGACTGCGGTTACTAGTATACCGTCTGACCGACTAAACGCGTGAGCGACTCTACGCATCATGTACGCAACAGAAACACTCTTTTTTTCTCTCTCTCTCTCTTTCTCTATCTCTCCATTCTGTACTCCCACACACTTTCGTCAGGCACTGGCTCTCTTTTTCTTCACTTCGTTAAAATCTATTTCCGTCCAACGCGGGCTTTCTTCCTCTCCGCTGCTCCTTTTGCGTGTAAGCGTAATGTGGCGTCGGTCTTTTGCTCGCGCAGTAGTTATAATAATAACAGCACGCGACGATGATATTGCGTAAGACATTAGACCGGCTGGCTCTCGCATACTTCGTTAATACGCCGGAGCCCTTCTTGTACTCGTCCCTAATGCGTGTAATCTCGTTATACTCGCCTAATGATTATTAATGTTACTGGATTTTCGATATTTATAGGCGGATAGTTCGCATAGCGACATTCTGCTCATTGATGGGATAGATATCGGTGAGAATAAAAATTTTACGGTGCAGTTTCTGTTAAAGTTAAATTAGAGTACATTACTGCTAGGTTTGTTTTTTATTCCTTCAACTGTGTGTGATAATTAGGATTAAAAAGTTTTACTTGCTAAATTACTTGGAAAGTCTTACTTTGTCAACGCTTAAAGCTTTTTTATTGTCTCTTTTATCATTTTAACTTTTTTGGTCCTGCTGTTTTTACTGTTCTTTATACTATCTTTTTTTACGTACTATGTAACTTTTGCGTTTTTACTTTTGTTCAACCGTTTCAAAATCTAGAAGTCTTCGAGTTTCTTCTTACTTTCAAATATTTTAACATTGTCGTTTTTATTACTAACTTGTAATTAACTTTACGAAAAAGTTTCCTTGTTAAATTGACTTTTTTACGCGATCGCAGAATTTTGCTTTCTTGGGTAATGAATTTACATTGCAGAATTGGAAAATTTTTCAATTAATGTTTGTTAAGTTTTTGATATTTTGAGGAATATCTGCAAATATTAATTCATTTAAAGATTTTTTTAAATATTATTATGAAATAATTTTTTTTTAAATTACCACAAAACTTGGATTAAATTTAATAAAATAACTTTTAATTATGTAAGATATATATATTATTTGGACCATAAAATTTTAAAACTTTTTACACCTTCTTTATTTAAAATTTTATTATCATAATGATTGATTAATCACAAGAAGATTTATTATGCTCCATGTGTTGATTAAAAATTAAATATTCAAATTTGAGTACGTATTAATACAATTTTTTTAATTAATTTTTCTTGTATTTTATAATTTTTTCAAAAGTCCTTTTATGTTTATGAACGTATAACCAAATATTTGAAATTCGTAAAAGGTTTTGACAATATAATTATATGCCCAAAGAGCATATAAATAAAGAATGAACATAAAAGAGAAAGAAGATAAAGCTTAATTTTAAGGTGACCTCTGCAAGAAAACGCCGGTCTCATTCAAACTTTCATTTAAATCTTAAGGATATACTTTTACCCGCCGAATTTCCTAAATTGGATCTCATTCTTTTGAGAGGTTTCTAAGCCACGGATGGCTGACGCTTTTCTGGCTACGGCAGGGGTCCTATAAAGAGGAATATCAAAGTTCGAAAAACTACAGTTTTGTGAAAAACTGAAAATTTCAAACAAAAACTAGCAGCTTTCGTTGTAAAAATAATCAAACCTCGAGGCAGTTGAAAAAAAACCATAAATTTTATAATTTACTTTAAATTAGCTCTTAACAAAATTTAAGTAACCGTAATTACCCAGCTAGACAGCCGGTCAGCTTTAAAAATTTTGCACTTACAGAAAGAGCATTTTAAAAGCTTCGCCTCTACATTAAAGATCACCATCCGAAATGAAACTTTAAAAATCCTCATTCGAAATCAGAACACCTTCCACCAGAATCCAACATTAAAGCACCTACACAAATCCAACCCTACAATTCCCCAGCTGCAGCAGCCTCTCGCCCTTTCGCCGCAAATCAAACCGCAACTTTTCCAGCTCGCTTTGCTCCCATCGCGCCGGCAACCTCATCATCTCCGGCTGCGGGCCCGCATAAAAACAAACAGGCCCGCGATCCCATAAAGCTCGCTCGTCACCTCTTCCAAACAGCCTGCAAAGCTCTCCGCGCTGCGGCGAAAATCAATGACAAGATAAAAATCGATTTTCGCGCTCCACTCTCGAGGCGAATCTAAATTTTACATCAATCAATCCTCTCTCTCTCTCTCTCTTGGTCTCGGTCGTCGAACGCGCAGCGCGCCCCCTCCCCCTCTCCGGCACGGTGTATTTTTGAGTTTACGTTGCCATGACGACAGGCGGCCGCCGACGGCGTGTACTCTCCAGTCTCGGGAGGGGGCAGCGCGCACACCGACACACGCGCTCTCACACACGAGCCGCACGCAGAGAGAGAGAGAGAGAGAGAGAGAGAGAGATAGACTGGAATGGTAAAAGTAGAGAGAGGTGAGAGAGGCGCCCGCGCACGCCTATAGGGTTCCCGTCGAGGGACGGAGATAGAGTGAGAGAGAGTGGAAAGGGGGGAGCGAGTGAGTGAGAGAGAGCCGAGCCGAGGCCGAGCGGCGGCGGAGCCGGCCGAGGCTCGCGCTGCCGCCGCCAACGATAACCACGTTTTCTACCCTCGCTGTTAGTATGTCGTGCGCGCGGGTGGCTTGATTTGCGAGAGAGAGCGAGGCGCACACACAACACTGCGACGCGCGGTGAGAGAGAGGGAGGAAGGCGAGCGCGCGCATCAAGCTCCTGTGCTTCTAGCCTACATACACACACACACACAGAGAGAGAGAGAGAGAGAGAGATACAGGCAAAGATATATAGTGCTCTCGCTCTCGGCTCCCCCTTGTTTTTCTCTCTCGCGCAGTGCCGCGCGCTGCTGGTGCAACAGCCGCTTATTTTATTCGTCTCGTCGGGCAAAGATGCGGCCGCCGCCGACGACGGCGTAACGACGATTTCCGCGCTAAGTGCCGCCCCCGCTGATCCCGCATTGCTCTTAGAGCTTGATTTTGGTGCGCTCGCTCGAGAGCGAGAATTGGTGCTGCGTATTATAAGATAGTTTCTTGGTGGTGCGGTGTGTTGTTGTGCTGGTGTGGGATATATATTTATATACGCGCATGTATATATATAAATATTTATAAGTATACAATACATCGTGCTTGCAAGCTCGTCGTTAAAGCACCGGCGCCAGCGGACGGCCGGACAGAGAGGCCGATGATCGGGCAGACGCAGCTGAAATCAGAGTGCCAGTGAGCGCCGACAAAGAACGAGGTGAGTTCGGCCCCCATTCGTATATAGTTTGTTGTTGTGCTGCTGCTGCTGCTGCTGCTGCTGCGGCAGGAAGGTAGGTCGCGGAACCGGCGAGCGAGCCGCGCGCACGCCGCCAGCGCGGCGGCCAGCTTCTTGCCGTGCATTGTGCTCGGGGGAGGTTATTGACAGAGCTGCGTGAAAGTGTTGATCTCGAGGCGTGCGGTCTGACGCAGCTTGGGATTGTACTACTGAGGGATTGATGGAATAGAGGCGTTGTTGAAATTATGGGGGTGGTTGAGGGGTTGTTGGGAAAGTTTTTGTTTATTGGGGCGGCTCGTTGGGTTGTAAGGAGCGAGTTTCTTGCCTTTGAAGGTAGAATGTTTTTGTGATTGGTGGGAATAATTCAAGAGCTTTTGTGTTTTATAAGCTTCCTTATGTAATTCATAATTGAGTATATAATTAGGCTTTGCTTGAAAATAGAATGAATAATTGAATAGGAGGTTAAAAATATCTGTAATAAATATTGATTGACGTAGGATATTGCATAGTTGAAAGTCGACAAAGTAAATAATAGTTCAAGAGTATTATTACATTTCAAAGTTAACTTGTTGAATAATTGATACATCTATTCCAGTTCTATAAGAGGTTAGAGCAGTGTTCTTTAAAGGTTTATTATTTAACCCTGAAAAAAACATATCCGGTATACTTTGCCTGATCAATTTAGATTTGAATTCTTTTTTATTATAATCAATAAAATGACGAGGTGTTGGTGGTAGCCATTAACGTAGTTTAATTACCAACATATTATTTTATCGCTGTCTCGTTGGATCACCGGCAATCTTTTACATCGCCAATTATTTTTTGCTGAAAGTGCCGACATTAATTTAACAGAGCGTATCAAAAGCCAGCGACAGTTTTATAGAGCGCCTTTTGAAGATCGCAACACAATGTCAAAGATAAGATTGTTTCGCGAAAAAAGGTACATTTCAACGATTATTTTCCGCGGGGAAACGATTATAGCGGATCAATGACGGGCCAAGAAAAAAAGAATCAGCCACGTCACGTTTGTCTCGGCTTTTTGTCCTCTTTGCCTCATTGCTGACTTTTCGAATTACCGACAATTGGATTTCTTGTTTACAAGGAAGCTCAACAGTTTATTTTCGTCCTAAAATGGAAACCTTTCGCGGCACGATGGCTTATCGAAAGCTACTGGTAGAAGCTTCATATCAATTTTAACGAATCCCGTTCGATAATACCTACACATGGCATTGTCGCTGCAAGGTTGCCTCTATGTGGAAAAAAGTAGATCGCGGAGATTAATCTGCGTTGAACTGGAAACATAGTTAAGTTATGGGAAATTATACTTCTATTTTTCTTAATTAGGTGAATCGTTGAATTTTTGTACGAAAAATAGTTATTTTTAAATTACAAATTTTGTTCAATATATCTTCCTAAAGTAATCAAATGGCTGCTAGAAAATTTTATGCATGCAGCTTGGATGTTTATTCGTAGTTTATGTGTTGTGCTATAATAGTAAAAAACTTTATTGGTCCAATAGAGCTTCGAAAGCTACCGAAAACCGCATTGCTTTAGGAAAAATATCGATTTTCAGTGGCTTCTTTTGGTATTTCATGACTTTAACTACAGTAGCCTAGATGATTGCAGGACAGTCGTATAAACATTTATTTACCGCTATCATGAAAGTAGTTACTTTAAAATAAGAATTTTATTATAAATTTAAGCAGAACTATAAATTCTTGTTTGTACTAAACGTATATTGATAATATGATGCAATACTATTATATGATCAATGTAGTTACATATTACTGCATTGTTTAGTTAAATTGTCAAATAGTCAACAAAAGTAAGCTTTGAATTTGATTTATACAAAGCTATTAATTTATTATGCAAATATTTGTAACTATGTTAATCTCCGTTGTTACACCAGAATACTATTATTATTTACAGCGTAATAATTGAAAATAACTTCACTAAGTTTTTGAAAAATGATAGCCTTTACCGGGAAAATTCACAATACAGAAATATACATGTACACCGTTGCCTTTTATATAATATAGTATACGGTAAATCTTCGCTTACACTCGTATTACTCGCTTTTCTTGTATAATAAATGTGCGTTGAAATAAATTACATGTAAGTTTACCTTAAACCATAAGCTCACATATATTTTCATTTTAATTCTCTCACAACTTTGCATTTAGATCAAAGTATTTTTTAAAAGATTAACTTTTTAATAATTAGTAGAGTAACTCCTTTCTTAGTAAAACTAACCTATTCTCTTTAAGACATTCCATTATTTGAAAATAAATTTTATTTGAATAGCTTTGTGTAAAGAATTACCTATCATCCAGATGAGTTTTAGCATTACCTGTTTATGACGTGTAATTTATGTTAGAGTATAAGAAAATTACTGAATAAGTGACTCTTGGCCAGTTTTATATATTTACCCAGAAAATTGATTATGACATTTTTTAAATAAAACCTTGCCTACGTATAGTTGACCGACTAGTGCATGAGGTTATAAGTATCAACAATATTTTCCAATTTTAAAATCCTCTGCTTAGATTTCCAGCAATATCGCAAGCTTCATAATCGCTTTGATGTTTTTCTACCCCGACAGTTTTAATCCGGCAAGATCAACGGATCTACAAAACTGCAATATCGCTTTTCTGTAACGTACAAAGAGCCTGAAAACGGCTTGAAACAAATATGATGAATTATTCGGAACTTTAAATACCATCGATCGGCCACCATTGGCAATTATTTACGTGCCAGAATACAGATACCCACGGACGGGTCGAAAAATTATCTTGGAACTCTGCGAGCGAGTCACGGTGAAAAATCGATAATTATCGATTCGCCGGCCGCGGTAATTTATTTACAATTAACCGCCGCTGAAGATATACCATTGCTCAGCGGCAGCGATTTTGAATAATGACTCACTCGAGGCTGACTGTTCGTTTTAAGATGTCAGGCAGCCAGTTAGCGCTAAAAGCTGCCAGGCCCGCAAGACTTTGCCGCCTAATTGGCGAAGAACTTAAGCTGTAATAATAGTTTCCCCTTTCCCCCAAACAATGACACCGACTTTGCAACTGTTCATTTCCATGTCAGCCGTTAAAATAGCGCCGAGTGCCTTAGCCCCCTGCTTTGTTAATTAGCTGCAACGGCTTTCTAAATTTTGCTTATTCCACTTGATACCTGCATTTCCAAAATATGCGATTAACAATTATTCTTTATGCTTGATAGTTAATCCTGATCCCCAGCTCGAGCGTATTTCTATCAATGATGAAAATGAACTTTCGCCATTTGGATAGACACAGTGTTGGTCTAGCCATTCATAATAGGAATTGCACGGGCTATTGTCATCTTTTATCCTCCCACCATCAAATATTCCTCGCCCGAATAAAACATGAGAATCTATCCTCTCTTCCCGTTTCCAGCGATGCTTAGCCAGGCATCTTCCTGCCGCAAAAAAGATTAATCGAGCCATTTCGCTAAGAGAATGAGCAAGAGAGAAGCAGCAGCGGAGAAGAAATACCAAACCAAATTCCATTGTAATTCACTCGGAGAGATTTTCGACGCTCTTCGTCATCTGAAATTTTCATCTCGCGGCGCGCCACGGCACGAGGCTGATCGATCGCCGCGTTTAAGGAAGTGTCTCTCGCGAGGCCGGATTTCAGCCGGCGCGCGAGTTAATCTCCGGCATTTATTATTCACTTGGATCATGTTTGGTCGGTTGCGTGTGTGCGCCGAGATGGCGCGGAAACTGCTTATGCTTTTAGTGCCGCGACTTCCTCTCCCTGATATTCGAGTCACTTTAGCGCAGGGACTTTAGTGAGAGAATGTTTTAAGTAGTTTTTTTAGAAATTCTAAAATAAGTAACGTGTTGACACTTTTCTGGGACACGTTTCACGACCTAGGCTAAGGTGAAGCTGACATTGCCGCAGATGAATGTTCGGCCTGTCGACTTTCGTGAGACTTTTTCAAGATTTAGAATTGGGTTATTAAGGTAACGCTTACGGGTTGGCAACAGCGGCATCGATGGAATTAATTGGATTCTCGTTACTCGATATAAAGTCGAAAAATATTGGGTTCCTTGGTAATATTAATGTAGCGAATTACGCGAGACAGCTTGACCTGGAAAAAAATCCTGCGAACTTTCAACTGTTAACCCCGTTTTTGCGTTTGAATTATAAACATACCTGAGAAACACGTATTTCATCGGGAGGCTAAAATATACATCGTTTTGCGGGAACTTTGTTGAATTAAGTAAGAGATTTTTCTCATTACACGCCAAGCTCGTGCGCGACGCGCCACTTTGCCTAGCGAATTCCAGAGCCCTAGCCTATGAGCTTTTTATACGTACACATCGAATCACGGGAAGCTTGCCAAATTATCCCCGAACTCGGCTTCGTGCGCCCAGAGATAATTCTTCCTTCCAATTCACAAAAGTTAGCGAGTGAATCTAGCAAATAAAACCTGCCCCGCAAAAAGTAGGCTTCATCCATCGCCGGCACGCGTGACTTTAAAAAGATAAGAGATTAATTTTGGCTCGGCTCGTGACAAGTTGAATAGCCGAAAAGCGCATTAGCTTGAATAGGAAACTTGTCAAAAACTAGTACGATCCATAATTCATCCTGCTCATAAGGTACATACGACTTTGTTAAGCGCGCGCCCAGCTCGGCCAGGCCAAATGAACACGGTCTCGGGTAGCGCAAAGTTTGAAACGTAGAAAAAACCTTCCCCGGCCGCAATTAAATTATTCGACTACTGCGCATGAAAATTTCACGTGGAAAATGAACTTTAGAGCCTGTTATATCGGAATTTTCTTGGAAAATACAGAGCCGGCCGTCTGCAATAAAAACTGCCTAGTCACTATAATTTTGACTGGCTACTTAGCGGATCGATTCGCCGGTTCTCCCGACCCTATTGACCCTCTTGCCACCTGCAGTCCACTCTTATTCTCTCGGGATACACAATGCTGCCTCTCTCTTTCTCTTTTTCTCATCCGTTCATTCACTCTTTCTCCGCTCGTTATTTAGCGCCTCTCTAAATCTTCCCAACTTTTTTCCTCTCTTTGTTTTTCTCTCTCAAAGTTCACCTCTAACTCAGCATTCCAGTCCCGTTCCCACTAGCTCACGCGCTCTCCTATTCACCTCTCTATTTCAGGGCTCGATTTTCCCTAATGCGCCATTCAGCCGCGTGCCGCTGTAAATTACCGCATTGTATCGCCGCGCGCTCCAATACCACGGCAATAGTTGCCACCGCGAGCGTCAGCATTGTGGCAGAGCCAGCACGACGCGCAAACGGTTACTCTCAACTTTTACAACTTCTTTCCGATCTTTATTTTGCCTTGCTTCCATAGTCGCGTTCGTAAACGGGATCTGTTCCGGGCAAGCTTTCTGATAAATTTAATTTCTCAGTTCGACGCTGCTGCCAACTCGGTAACTCTGCGTTTTTCCCCTACGCGCGTCTGAAGCAGCTCGGCTTTTTCTACTGGCATCCGCGAATCGCCCCCCGTCTTCCAGTTCCATATGTTTCTATTTCGTTTTCGTTCCCCTCGCTGTCGGCTGCGCTTGGTTGGCTGCGACAAAAAGCGACGAGCGATCCGGAAAGTCGCGCTCGGCGCTGGCGACGGACGATAAAAAAGAAAAGCCCACGGGGGAGACAAAGAAAGGCCCTACATACTTCGAGGAGCGTCTATAGCGGCCGATCTATCTTTTCTCCAGAGTTTTTTAATATCGTCGAGAGATAGCAAAAATCCTAAGAAAACGAATACTTATATATCTCTGAATACAGATGGATTCACGTTCATGTGTGTGTGCATGCACCCACACACACCGATCTGATAATTTTCAATACAAGCGAGAATAAACGTGTGTCGAAGTGAGTATATACAAGCCCCCGCGCTCGCGAGAACGATGCTATAACAGAAAATCCGCCTTTGTATCCGCGAGGCCCCGTGTACCGGAGAAGAGCAGCGACAAAAGAGACGGCTGAGAAAAGGCGCATACAGCTGGCGCGCTCGGGCAGTCGACTCGCTTTTGGGCGCACGCGGCGCATGACCCAGCCGAGTTCAGCGACATTTTGCGAACTCTCCGAATATCTATCCCTCTCTCTCTTTCTCTCCTCGCTCGTTCTGCCTGGGAGAACTGACGAGAGAGCGCGGAGCGGCGAAAATAGCGTACTTTCGGTTATAGACGCCTGGGCTGCTACGCTCTCTTTCTCTTTCTCGCGAACAGCCCGAGAAAGAGCAATCCTGGATGCACGAATTGTCGTACGCGACTTTACTATCCGCGTGCCCTTGCACGCGCTCTTTTATGCGTCGCGTTTTCACTTTTTTTCCGTTTCGCTCGTGTAGAGGCGCATTGTTGCTTATTTTTTCGCTGCCGACGCGAGAGCTGGCGAAAAATTTTACAGCTTGCGAAAAGTTGCGAAATGTCGAGCGTCGCCCTCGGGCGTCGATTGACCGGCAAACGCGAAAGGATAAAACCGGATGGGTTTATCGTAAATATTGGCCGCAGTTGATTAGAGTAATACAGCCGCTGGAGGCGCGTGTGTGCAGCAGCGCCTTGATCGATCGGTTTGATAAGGGTCTTGGACACGCGGCCGTAAAATGACCGAAACGCCGGCAATAACTTCTGCCATAAATCGATCGTGACGCCCGTAAAAAGCGGCTTTTTATGTGCACGCGGCTCTCTCTCGCTGCGCGGCTAAGTCTACAAACCGAAAAATTTCATGGTCGAATTTATTACTTTCTCTCTCGGTGAGTCATTACTACGCTAAGACGCTAAATTGAATGATTTGCTGATCTTGGACTGGAAAAATAAGTTATTTGATGGAGAATTCGTACCTTTCAATTTTAGGTGCTTAATGTAGGATTAATACGCTGGCTTTTCGTCGTTTCGTACAAAGGCAAATAAATGAAAAATTAATGAACGTGGGATGCGAATCTGAACTGTATTATCTTTAGCAGAAATTAATATATACGGATATTGAAGATGAGATTTCATTTGAATGTGAAATCTGAATAATCGAATTTCCTGGATATCTCGGCACGAGCTGCAGTAAGCGCACTCGTAACTTTTATTAATGCAAATAACTGATATAAATCTTAATAATATTAATAATATCTAATAATTTAACTCCTAATAAAACTTACCGAAATTCAAATTAATTTAAAGTATAAATTTTATTACCAACTCTTAAGTTCAATCATCAAGTTTAAACTAATTTATTTATCAACAAGCGATATTCATCTCATCCGTTCTGCAATGCAATATGGCGGAGAAGTGAGTTCTATATAGCTTCTAGTGTATGATGTACGAGTACATACCATACTGTCAGTCTAATGCCACAATAACTCAAAGTTCTTCCTCTCGGAAAATTGAGTTTCGCGAGAAAATTCTTCAAGAAACTTCCGAGTCTTGTGTTTATCATAACGCGGTTACCGACATTCTTTGAGTAACTTGAGTTTGCCACGTAATCTTTCAAACTCGAGTTTCGGTATTCCGATTTAAAAAAAATTTCGAGCGTTTCAACGACAGCTGAACTTATAACGAGACCACCAAACATTAAACTTACCTCCGAAATTTTCCGTTAAATATTCCTACATTCTAACTCGACAAATTCACTCACCCAAAGCTCCCGCAACTTTCCAACTTTAAATCATAATATCAAAACCAACCCGCAAACTAAACCCTCAAAAACCCATGATTCCACTCAACCCAAAACATCTCGCCACAAGCAACACTCCCATCAACCAAAGTAACCGATGGAAATTGCAATCGAAGCTATCGAGCCGCTCGCCAACGCAGCCCGAGAAAATAAACTTGTCAACAAGTCCAATTAGCGCTCGGAGCGAGCTCGACATCGAAACTTGCCACTCGGCAAGTTGCCCTTTGCTCGCCAGATAGATATTTATAAGAGCAATCAGGATTCGCAGAAGAAACCTATTAAGCGTCAAACTTGCCGAGTCACGCCTCTCTGCCCCCCGTCGTAGGAGCGAGATGAAAACGTTGGACAAACGGTTCGTTGCCGGGCGGGGGTCTGTGTGCTTTCTTTCGACGCGGCGTGTTGACGAAAGTTTTTCGTCGCTCTCGTAAAATCTTTCATTGCCGCGGACTCGCTACGCTCGTTAGCGCCGGGGACTGACGAAAAAGCGGATCTGTGTGTATTATTCGTGGTCTCGTGCTTGCGGCCCGCCCACGCGAGAGTTTTTACTTGGCTTTTCGTGTGAATGTGTGAATTGAATTTTTTTGAGGTGCTGTTTAGTTTGGAAATTGAGGTGTACCTAAGGGTAGCGTTTTTTTGGGTTGTTTTCTTGGATAGTTATTGTTAGATTTTATAAGCGAGCTTGGGTATTATTAAAAAGATAATAAAAGTGAATGCTTCGAAATTTCAATAGCTTCGAAATTAGAATAATGTATGCAGCAGTTATAGTTTGAAAATGAGAATCGCCAAGAAGTTAGTACTGCAAATATTATTAATGGTGAAATTTGAATTGGTAAATAGTGTAATACAGGAATAAAGTGTATCCGAAAATACACAAGCGAAATGAGATGCATAAACTGTAGTTATAATTGTGAATTGTTCTTCATTTAGAGCTGACGGCATTAACTGTCGGCAGCCAAGACTGTAATGAGCATATATTAAAGTAAAACTGGAATTAAATTATGAAACTTTGAAACTTTGGATTTAATTAATTCGTGATTCCTGAGATTCTGAAATCGAGATCATGTATTCCGCGACATCATCCGTCGAATTCGCGCTTGCTACGTTCGTAGGATTAAAATGTCATATCGAGGGAATTTCAAAAGTCTGGAATTTTCTGTATCGTTGAACTGAAACGTTATATTCTAACGGATATATGTCTACATACGATTTTAAAACATTTTAATATTACACACGGTTCGGGCTAACGGAAAATAAATGAGTAATTGTTTCCTCGTAATTAATTGTAAATAGTTTATTAAAAATTACCGATATTTAAGTATGAAATGAAAGAGAATTACAATAGAGTATTGGAATTTGACTAAATTGGCAGCAAATATTATGTGGAAAACTGTCAATTTTTACTTTATGCAGAACACGAAGTTAATTTTCTTTTTATATTTCAATTATACTAAATTAAAAGTTTATAACCACTTTTGTGATAATTATGAAAGTACATCTGAAGTACTCAGAAATATAATAAAATCTAGTTAGACTCATGTGTATAATAATTTAAGTACTATACACGTACTTTAATGTCAAATAATCTCATCATAATTAATCCTTGTTGCTGATATCAAAAGAAAAAATTAAAATGTATATTTCGAGTCATTAAAAATTTTTATTATTGTTAATAATAATATCTTAAAGCTTCTATTTTCTTACTTACAGTTAACGTAATTTTAGTAAATATTTCTTGAAAATCTTAAAATATTTACATATTTAACAATTAAAATAATTTCAACCAATTTTAACAAGTATAATAACGTTACGTTTCTATGGAAGTAAGAACAAAATCGCATTCACCTCATAATCACAAATCACCCTCAACACACTCAAACCAACATCTCAACAATTCCACCTTTTCAATAACCAAACACCCTCACACACCCACAACAGAAAAAAAAACAACCTTCCACTTCAAAAGCCTCTCCCACTTGGATCCCGTCCCTCTCAACTTAATCGCCGCCTATCCTACGCTCTCCAGCTCACCCGCACGCCGCACGCTATCCAGTTGACTCTGAAAATAAAGCAACCGCCGCGCGTTGTTTTCGTCTTGCGGCTCGCTCTCTATACGCGCCACTAAACTTCCAAGAGCAAACAGCCCAAGCAAACGCGTATACGAGCGAGCGAGCGTAAAAGCACGTGCACGTGAACACACCTACACGCGTGTGTATGCGTATAAATATCCGCAGCGCAGTGTATACACGAGAGCGCCGCGGAAGCCCAAAAAGTTCGCCGTGAAAGAGAGACGACGTCCTGAGGGCGAGCGCGTTTGTAATAAAGGCAGCCGCGTGCAAGAGGAATTTTCAGCAAGTTTGCGCGGATAAATTTTTTCATTCGCGAACGCGCCGCGGCTTTAATGAAAAGGGAAAATGCCGGGATGTACGGCGTGTAATAAATTTTATTTCTTCCGGATGAACTCGTCGGGGCTCTTGTTTCTTTTTGGTTTTTCATCAATTTTTCAGCCCAACTATTTTTGCCTTTGCGAGGGAGGCGGGCTTTATTAGAAATTTTATGGAAAAATTTGTTTGAATTACATTTTGAAGGATTTTTCTATGCACGGTTCGTGGAAATTTGTGACTGTGTAAATGGATAGAGATTTTAATTAATTTTTTTTATGAATTATTCTTTGACAAAGTATTCTCAAATTTGTTACTAATTACTTGAATAGAAATGTTAAAGATTTTATCGCGAAGTTTCATGCTTTGTTAATTTTAAAGCATTAGGCTTACTTCAGTTTTTAACATCGAAAGAAATATATTTTCTTATTGAATTTTTAATTTAGAAAGAATTTTTTTATGACCTTGATCTTATACTCGAAAAGAATAACACAGCAATGATATTTCTTTTATAAAAAATCAAAAATTTTATTATGAAAAAATGGATTTCTAAAATAAAAATGAATTTTGTATGATTTTAATAATTTTCTATAAAATAATTTGTAATAGTTATATGTATATTTAAGATAAACCTCTTTAAGATTTTCAAGCTAAACAGTAAACAAGAAAATATGGGAAACATTTAGAAAACGATTACGTGCGGCGAACGACCAGGCAAACAGCACTAAATACCCCAATATTTATTGCCATAAAAATTAAAAATAGAATAAACGTCAATTTTCAGTTAACTTCTAAATCCATTCTCAAACAATCATATCCTCAACCGCACTCATTCATACGAATCCATCCAAAAACACCTAACAATACAAAAATTCCAAAAGCTCCCTACATCATTTCCCCCCAACCCTATCAATATTTCCAAAACACCTCTAAACACCGCACAAAAGCTCTCCTCGAAAAAGCCCACTTCTCCCCATCCAGCCAATCTCTCCACTTCCGATCGCTCCCAAAGCTGAGTCGCCAAAATTCCTCGCTCGCATGCAAGCACCTTTGACCCGCAGACGGCGCGTGCTGCATATCGATCGAGGCTTTCTCGCTGCCGACTCTGTGTATACGTGCAGCGAGGTAGACGTACGCGCCTGAGCGAGAGAGCGCCGGCCTCCGCATAGCCGATAACGCGTTTATGCGCCGCGATAGGGCGCATTGTAGTCGCGCTCGGACGCAATTAAAGCGATTGTTGCTCCCGGGGCGCGCGGAAGTGCCCGAGCGGACCGGAAAAAAGGCCGGGGAAAGCCCTTTCTTTTTTTGCGCGCAAGGGGCTGAAGCTTTTTTCCGGCGAGATGGCATCTGCGCGCGATTTCTTGAAATAATGCGTTTAAAAAGGTTTTTGCTGGCGTGACGGCTCAACGGCGTTTTAAGTGGAATGTTTTTTTCGCTTCTTTGTCTGATGTTGACTTTTCTTGTAATTACTTAACTTTGAGCTGTGTTTATATTTATCTAAGAAAAAAAAAGTTTAAAAATACGTAATAAATAAAATATTATATTATGAAATGCAATCTCAAGTTTAATTCTTTGATTTTCTCAATTGTTCTTTTTAACATTTTGCGATTCACTTATTAATTGAATTACGCATACGATAAATTAATTTAACTGAATTTAAAAATGCAGCAGTTTCCTTTGTTGTTCGCCGATTAAATATAAGAAGTTTAATACAGTTTTGCAAAAAGCTTCCGGAAAACATTTATTTTTTGCACCGTATTTAATCAATTATTGTTTTAAAAAACTCAATTTAACTTTCTAAGAACTTCTATAAAGATTCGATGACTTTTGTAAAACGAATGATATTAATACCTATTCTATGAAACAACTTGCAAAACTTTTTATTAAAGTCTTTAGATTCGCTTTGAACAAAGTTCAAATCAATAAATCCTTGCAGTGTTTTATTTATACGTCTTTTATTATTATCAAAAAAGTTCATTTTTAATTTCAGCGCTAATTTATACTGTTTTCATGCTACTTAAATGTTGAAAGATTAAATACTTTATTGAGCAAAATAAGTCAAATAGATTAAACATTTCATTGGAATTTTATTATTAAATACTTCTATTGTTTATCAGTATATTCTTCGAAATAATAATCAAGTTATGCAAAATAATAAAAAATATTCCGGCTTGTTTTCTGATCCGCTTTTAGATAATATTCAAATAAAGAATCAACATAAATTTCGTCCAATAATTATTTGCTTATAGATGAAAATAGCTTTAGTTAAATAAAATTAATTAGTTTGAAAACTAATACAGTTGTAGTAAGAGAAAAGAATGTATCTTGAATAACTTTCCTCTTCTCTACAGCTTAATGTACTTTATGTTAATATTGTGTATATAAATATTCTTATCATAATGTTGTTACATTTTATAGTGTTAAATAATTTTATTCAACATTAAATAGTTTTTGGACAGTTTTTTCCAATCGAATACATGACTGTAAATTAACTATTTACCTTGTAAGATTTCCTCCATTATAGTTTGCTCGTTTAAAAAATCTTATGAGGTAAATAAATAACTTCATGCATAGTTAAAAACATAGTTAAAGACTTTCTAGATCTAAGAATGTTCTACAAAGTATTAAAATACTAATAAGTAATGTTGCTCATTTGTTAATAAAAACTCTCTCAAGATTGCTCGCTTATTTCATAAAGTAAATAGCACTGTTGTATTGAATCGAATATATTGTTGCATGTGTTGTAGAATTCGTGAGATTTTATTTTTTTTGCGGTCTTAAAGAAGACAATATAGTATTCACTGAATTCGATTCTGTCCATATACGTCCATCGGATGAAATTTTGTTCAAGTTTGTTTTTTTATCTTGCCTTTATATAAAACACTTTAATTAATACAAATAATATTGAAAACTAACATTTTCATGCTTCATTAGGCTTGAATGTCTATAGCAGATGGCGGTGTGTTTGTGTTGGTGCTGCATTCACAAGCAGATCCTGTCCAGCCTGATTTGCAATCACATAATCCTTCGCAATGGCAGAGTCCTTGTCCTGAATACAGTAAGCCATTTCGACGTTCGCATGAGAAGTTAACGCACTCGCAATGAGCTCCATACACTATCTCTATATGTCAAGCTCATATTACTGTAAAATGAGAAATTATTAAATAAACGCGTTATTTTATTGCAAAATAATCTTTATCAATTATTTCACAAAATTAAGTTAATTTTGTTTTAACTTCTAAATATAATTCAATAATACAGTTTAGTTTTGCTAGGGAAGATCGCAGGCTATTCCTGGCTGTGTGAATTACTGTCCTAGCGGAACTAAAACGGTAAACGTTACCAGCGCTGGTCCACTTTTCCTCCGTATAGCGTATATCATTTTTTGCATGTCCGGCAGAAAATTTGTTTATGCGAATATTGTTGAATTTTTGTGTGCGCTCAATGAAATAAAATTAAAAAATTAATAAAAAAATAAACATAAATAATCTTAAAAAAGCTTAACAATTGTTTAATTTAATTTTCTATTAAACATTTATAATTTACACCTAATTTTTGTAAAGTGATTTACAAACAATGAACAAATAAAATTTTTTTAAATAAAAATAAGCTGGTTAAACTTTTTTACTTTTAATTTAAAATTACAACATTAATATCAATATGAATTAATGAAAATGTATGAATGCATACGAGACATCTAATATGTTTTAAAATGTATCTAAATTTATCAATCAACTTAACTTTATAGTTGATCTGATTAATCGCTTCTTTAATTTTTCATTATTTATAGTATTTTTATTGGTTTGAATGACTGATGATTTTAAATTACAATTCTTTTTAGTTATTTACTCTATGAACTACATTTGATAAACTAGTTTATAACTAGCACATGATTTTTGAAATAACAAGTTATTTTTAAATAGTTGCCTTTCGGTTACAAAATCTCTAATTATTTTTATTCTTCATTACGATAATCATTAATAAATTAATTACCTGACACATCGTTTTCACTCTATTTTACAAAATCTATTTAAATATGTACTTTTAAAAAATACTGACTGAAAGCAAATACTACGATTTTTTAATGCATTAGATGATAACTTTTCATCTCTATCTGAAGAATGCACAAACGGAGTAAAGCTGCTAGCTATCAAGAAAGTTGTTACACGCTCATGCAAATTTTACGCATTTTTTAGCTATATATAAATTTCAGCCTTAAAAGCGTCCAGAAAAGTTTTTCGCCAGCATATACAAAATATTATATTGTTCACCTACACTCAGAAAAATGTATTCTGGAAGCAAGTAGAGCCCTCTTGTCTCGAGTTGATTTAAGTTTGATTTTCGACATGTTCACCTACACTCAGAAAAATGTATTCTGCAAGCAAGTAGAGCCCTCTTGTCTCGAGTTGATTTAAGTTTAATTTTCGACATGTTCACCTACACTCAGAAAAATGTATTCTGGAAGCAAGTAGAGCCCTCTTGTCTCGAGTTGATTTAAGTTTAATTTTCGACATAGTAGCGATCCGTTAGAAGCAAGAGGAATATCCT
>UELX01001677.1:0-40292 GCA_900480035.1 Eupelmus urozonus | reverse complement strand
AGTCATTTACATTATATATTTCAATCTTATTACACTTTGTTTTATTTTATTTTATTTTATAAGATTTACGGGAGTTATCCCTACACAAAGTTAATAACAAGATCGTAAAAATTTACATGATAAGGCGAGCGCAGCATTATTTAACAACAATATTAGTAGAACGAAAGTAAATTGATCTTAATAAACTTTTTGAAAGAATATATTGAACTAAATTTAGACAAATCAACATGGATTTCATTCCGTGCTCTACGTAGTCGAAATACTGTACTATAAAAAGTCAGATTTAAATTACAATTAAATTCATTTGATTCTCTAACGTGTTATATAGCATACAAATAAGGCCTAAATTCAAACATGTTTACTATTAAAGAATGCTTAGCATCCGATATAAAAAATTTGTATAAAAATAGAATATCATTTACGTTGTGTATTGATTTTATAGAGCTTATATTAAAATGATTAGACACATTGCTGTAATTATGATCAAATCTATGCATAAATATGATTTAATTTAATTTAATAAATATAATCGTATTTTCATACGATTAAAATTGTTTATTATTGAGATTAAAATTATATGCTCCAATTATTTAAACATTTTAATTAAACTGAAAAAATAAATAAAATTTCTAATTTATTTTTCTTTGACGAATTCTAATTATCCAATAAATAAAATTCGTAAGTTATTTCTCTTTGACGATTTCTTACTGCCCATTATCCCAATCAAAAATTAAAAGCAAATAAATTATTAAACAGTTTATAGAATTAATTTTATTTCATTCAAATAAGTAGAGAACTGCAAACCTTCAATTTATTTAATCACCTTTTACTCACGCGTTTGCCTTTGTTTAATTCTTATAGATCTATGGCCTAGCTCGAGAGACTGTTGTTCTGTTGCTCGAGGGTAATCCTGATATCGGAGCGCTTCTTGACTGGGTGGTCGATCGTTGCTACACAGGACTGCCTCAGGTGGCCGACGGCTGTTTCCTAGCACTAGCAACCATCTTCAGTGCTCGGTGAGTTCTGCCTACGTAAAAAAAATAGTAGTTGGATTTATGTCTTTTAAAATAAAAGTCTTCATATTCAAATTTTATTTTACAAAAATTATATTGATAAGGATAAGATTAGTTTAATATTGACAGATTTATATAGATTATAGTTTATTATGTTCTGAATTTACGAAAATTTAATTACAAAAATAAACTAGTTTAAAATTGAACCAAGTAAAAGCTGGAATTTATGTCATTTAAAAATACCTAAGATATTGTTTTTAGTATATTATAAATTTTTGAGATATCCTTTCATTTAAAAATATTTAGAATAAAGAAACATTTCTCATACAAAACTTTACTATTTTATATTAAATTCTAAAAACGCAAAAACTAAAAATAGTAACAAAAATTCTATCCCTTTCTCGATGACATCCGAGTGATCCCACAATAACAGACTTCGTATAAAAATTACAATCATGTGGGCAAATAAAGACATGTTTATAGTAAATACTCACGTAAATACTTTCTCTCTCTATCTTTTCACCCACAGGCGTCCCCCTCACCCGTGACATTATAGCTCCCTCGGCGTAAGCGTAGAAGCGCGTGTTCTAATTTATTTCTCCTCTTTCTCCTTAGCGAGTACCCCTGCGACCATTACACGAGCATCATCAACGTGACGCTCATGAACACAGGCTGTCCCAGGGCGCCCGTGCATGACGCCGCCCTCCAGCTGCTGCAGCTGCTCGATCAGCGCTTCTTTGGCAATGTGCGTCCGCTTCCGGCGCCTGACTCCGATACCGGTAAGTACTTATATCATGTACTTGTGAGGCTGTGAGCCTGTATACATTGCTGAAGATGCTTGTTGTCGATACGCATCGATTGGCTGGAACGAGACTTGTTACGTTGTTTACACCCCCAAGAAAGTGCGAAGAGCAAACCCGATGAAATGAATGAATGGAAAGGAGCTTGACGTTTTGATGGAAAACGCAAAATTGGAAAATTATTAGTTTATGATTTAAAAGTAACTAAATTTCGCGCTATAATTTTATAGATGCTTCAGGCTAGTTGAACTTCTACGTCGTTTAATACTTATATATTAAAAAATCATAAATAAAATGTTTAATTTATATTAAACAAAATTTAAGGTAGATAAAAATTAAAAAATTGTAATTATAATTTTTATTTTTGCAAATTCTTAGTGATTCAACTGAAATATATTTTGAAGATATCAAATGAAAACGATAATTGACTTTTAGACGGCCGGGAAGTCTAAATATAGTCTCTACTTGTAATTAGAAATAAAATCCTTAAACTTCTAGCGGTAAAAGTTAAGAAGTCTTATTATGAGAATATTACATTACTCGAACAAAGAAATTGTAAGCAAAGGATGCAATAGAAAACTGATACTTTGTGAGGAGTTATTGAAAACACAGCAGTACCAATAGAGTTTAATTAATTATAAGCAAAGGATGTAATAGAAAACTGATACTTTGTGAGGAGTTAATGAATACACAGCAGCACCAATAGAGTTTAATTAAATGGTTTACTTTCATTTATATTAGCTAACAATATTTTTGTTCTTTTCTCTCTCACTCTCACTCTCTCTTTCTCTCTATTTCTCTCCTCTCTATGTCTCATATCACCTATAGATATTTCTCAAACCTTACTCAACAAATCCTCTCAAATAATACTGTAAGAAAACGTCTCTTTCTCACAAAAACACCACACTCGTCCAAGATACCGGATACAAAGTAGAAAAATATAACGCAGTAGTTTAACTCAGTCGTAAAAGTCGTGTGCCCATCCGAGGCCGGCGCGTAAGTTATATACGCGCGAACCGCCTGGATAAATTTGCTCCACGCCAATTAAGTCAACGAATCGCATACAATTCAATGAGAAACGCTGGCACAACTTCGCCGCCGCCTTAGGTGCCTGGAAAAAACTTTAACGTGCAATCGATTAGCGTTTGCCACACGTCGCTCGCATACGCGTGCAGCCAGACGCTCGCTTACATCTATATACCAGTTAATTTTATTCTTTGGTTTAACAACTAGAAAGCTCATAGACGCGATCGTTCGTATATTTTTTTTTCTTTTGATTCACAGAGTTTCAATATTTTTTCTTGGGATTAACAAACGTGTCGTACACAGATAAAATGCGGCGAATGAATTCTCCCCCGCCCCCCGCGTAGAGTGCGGTAAGTTAGTGCTATGCCTCATGATGAGTTTTTTTTCTTTGCCGAACTATTAATTTTTTTTTCACCCCCCCCCCCCTCCAGAATTCTCACCGTTCAGGGAATTCTTCTTTCTTTTGTTAGAAAAACCTGAAATGATGGCCGCATAAAACAGCATAGGGAAATTTACTTTAACGCGCGGAATTCAGGAGGTTTGAAAGCGCGCGTGGAAAATTTTTTTATTAACTCGCTCGTCTCAGGAGTAACATCTCTAGACTTTAACCGAAAATAGAATAAAATTTCCGACACAGCGGTCGATGTGTACGCTAGGCGTGGCGTCTTTGCTGTATACACTGTTGGAAGAAAATTTTTCACAGCTTTAAGACGCAGTTCGAGTCATAATTAGCTAATCAGACTTGTTAAAGTTATCAACTATATAATAAATTGAGTTTTACGTTTCTTAATTGTTTTAAATTAGTCTGTTTTGGATCAATCTTAGTAAAACTTATATGCCAAACAAATATTTTTTCTAAAACACTCAAATAAGATGATTAGAAATAATTTTTTAATAACATTTGTAAATAGAATTTCTATCAAGTGAAATTTTATTATCTACCATTACAAACTCCTTTGAATCGGAATTCGCGCATTAAAAAAGTCTAGCTCTTAACCAAGAAAAAATGCCGCGTAACTCTAACTTATCGCAAGTGCTCACGGGGGCGAGGAAAAAAATAAGTCCTCGAAATCAAATGGCGCGGATAGCTTTAATGTCTATCCGCTCCTCTCCCCTCGACCGTAAAACATCCCGACGCTTTATCCGCAAATCGAATCTCCGCGGCTCTATCCTCACATTCTTGCATCGTAGTCGGCCCTCTCGTAGGAGTATTCCTCGTTGATGACGGACTCGTCGTAGCCGATCCTCGACTGGGGCGTACGAGCCGACGGGTACTGCCTCAGCTGGAAGGAATCGCGCCAAGGCTTGTCGAAGACGATCGTATGATCGCCGGAGGCTGAGCCGCTTATCCTTATGGTTTCCGTACCTGTAGGCCAAGAATGGAAGATGAGCTTTACGGCGGGTCAGCTATGGGTGGAATGAGAAAGAGGAAGAGGGAGGGAGATTTTATGGAAATAGGGGTGGGTGTCTTTTCATCAAAGTGGAAAATCTCTCCTGCGTGGGAGTTTCACGAGGATCTGTATGCATTAAGTTGGAGCGATAATTCTATTTAAAAGGTTTAATCTACGAGAAGAAGTCTTTTTTCTTTCTAGCTTTGATGAAGTATTTTAAGGAACTAAAAAACCTTTGAAAGTATCAAACTCAATTTTCGATAAGCCCTTTGTAACGCAAAGACCTTATCCGAAATTGGATTTGGCTGTGTTTGATATTTCCGAATGTATTTCGTCTTGTAAAATAGTACTTTCTTTGGTTGATTTTCCTTGTTGAAAATTAAGACGAATTATACAACTTTATATCTTTTTTTTAATCTATGATAATATGTATTATACATTTTTTCTTATTATTTAATGCCTACATTTTCAAAGTAAGAATATTTTTCACAAAATCTTTATAAAAATTACCGAAAAACCCCGAAATTTATAAAACCCCAAGAAGCATAAAGAAACACATTATTATCTCATTTAAAACGCGGCCAGAGTAAACAAAGGCGTCAAAATCATTTATAACCTTTGCACAACGGCAAGTCCCACGGCCACATTAATTAATCATCACCCCCAAGAAATCGATCCCTCGTGCGCTAAACAAAAATTGGCCCCGTTAATCAAGCGTCCGGTCGGTCGAAATCATCTATTAGTGTCCAAACCTCCCACGGTCTCGCTAACCGCGGGATACCTTAAACCCCCCTTTCCTCAAGTGCCGTTAACGAATTTCTGCTGCAAGAACAAAAAGAGAGCAGCGCCGTGCGATCATCGCGCGTCATACCAATCTGATTGGTCTGGTTGGTGGAGGAGCGCTTGGACAGGCCAATCCTGAGTTGTCTCTGTCTGCGGCAGTGGAAGAGCTGGCCCACCGCCGCGCGAAAGTTTTGACCGCTGGCGCAGTAGAGGCCGAAGCTGATTCCGAAATTGGTGTTGAACAGAAGGTTGCAGGCCTTCTGGGTAAGCACCTCCAGATCCGTTGCTGCACCTTCGGTCTGCAAGATGAAAGAGAATGTGAGCGTGTGAAAGAAAAAAAAAGAAAGAGAAAAAGAGAATCAAACGTGGAACTTATACGCGTATAATTATATAGTTGCGCTTCGTGATATCTCTACGGGGAGGATATAGGGGCTATAATGGGATCGGGAGCTGGTGGTATCCGTGATGCGGGAAAAGCCAGTGGATTCAATTATGTCGGTTCTAGTTTTAGCAAGGATGATAGAAAAAGAATTAAGGGTCAACGCTGGACCTTTGAGTACGGTGGCTTTAAGGGCACGTTATTTTTTCGTTTTCTCGAGGGACACCGACGCCAGACTTATTTTGGTAGTTAAAAGGATTAGATGGTTGCGGAAAAAATATTTATTCGTAAAAAGTTATAATTTTCAATGTAAAGAAAGATTTTGTTTTTAAATTGTCTGTTAATAGATTATGATATCTTAAATTCAATAATATGATATTGTCATAAAAGAATATATCGTCACTCAATATTATTATTTTTTCTTCTATTTCTGCCGCCTCTTCTCAAATTGCTTATGTATATCGTGTACGGTTAGTTTAAATATAAATTATTTAATATAATTATAATGCGTATAATAAATTGCGAAAAATTGGAATATCTACAAATACAATTTACTGCAAAATATGCTTAAATTTCAGTAACAATTGTAGAGAGTCAACTGAGTATATACTCGACGAGTTATTAAAATGGTTTCAATAACGCAGACAATACCCTAGATCCTAGTTTTATTGATATTGCTATCATAATGGCTTGTTGATGGAATCTTTATTTGTTCCGGTGGCTTTACAATATAATGAATTAGTAATCTTATTTATTGGAGTTAAAACTTATGTTCGAATAAATAATTGAGTTACTTAAGTGAGCATTTATTATTATTTAGTTTGAGATCCAATAACGTAGATTATTATTTAAATTATTAATTAATATAAATAGAATGATCAAAGGGCGTGGCAGTTGCCGTGATTCCAAGTTTCTAGTTTAATTAATTTGTAAAATATGCAATAAACTTGAGAGTTTAATATAAAAAATTTGATATCTTTTGTAATAACCGATTTTAGTTTGTGTGAACATATTAGTTTTCATAAAGTTAGTTTTGATTTTATCTACATAAAGTATTTTCTGGTTAAAATGACAAGAAACTGATCACTTGCTTATCTACTACACAATGCCTCTGTTTGCTTTGACTCCATAAAGTTATTGATAATATGCCGTAAAGTTTCAAAACAAAACTTTCTACTTGTTTAATAAAAAATTATTGATGTATTAGAAAAAAAATTATCAAGCGTTAAACAAAACATGTACAAATTGTTTACAAAATATTAATATAATTAAATAAGATTTAATTTAAAAAAAAAATAAAAATTAAATTAAATATTAAATATTATAAAAATAAAATGTTATTGAATTGATATAAAAATAATAAAATATACAAATAAAAATATTCATAAAAATAAAGATAACTAATATTATCTGCGCCTTAATAACTAGGCTTCGTATTAGAGGAAGTCGTGAATAAACTACATTAAGATAGCACTAAAAAACTATATTTTTCATAAAATAATGAACTATTATGATATGAGTGGGCCATTGCTTCCTGTTATTCTAATTAGGACTGCATTAGATAAATTATCACATTTGGTAATCAAAATTTGATTAATTTCCAAGAAGCACGTAATATTTTTAGCTTTAAAAAATTATATTTCATAACTTCCTTTATCACATCATTAAAATCCAAGTAATTATATCAGATTCTTATACTGTTAATTTAGCGTTAACCGTAGACATCTGCGCACGAAGGGTGCGATATTTTTCTTGTCGGATTCCCGTAACTGTTATACCCACGTTATCAGTGTACTCTGGCTGTGACGCAAGAAAAGCCTGTGCCGTTAGGATAATCTATATATAAGCCAGCGACCGCAAATTCGGCAAAAAACGTTAAGCCTAACGTTTCCATTAAAAATAATTGTAGCTGTCCCCTCCTTTAACACTACTAAACAATATCCTAAATTTAAATCGTCGAGTTAACATAGTTCGGCTGAAAAACAAAACGCCACCTGTACTCGCAATTTTCCACTCGATCGTAAATCTCTGGACAAAAGTTCAAGGAAATCGTTCTCCGCCAACTGCGTCACACGGCATTCCGATCCCTTGTTTTCCAACTCGATCGAGCCATAATTTTCCGCTCGCGCGCGCTCGCACGAGAAAAAACGCGCTTGCCTTAAACACCACGCCTATTACGGATATTAAGTCGTAAATTCGTCTCTCGATGCCAGCTCTCGAAAAATCGCTTTGACTTTGACAAACACGTGACAGAGACAGTCGATACTCGAGTCTGAAGCACTGGTCCATTTATTTAATTGCTACCTGCATCGAATTTCACGCTCTATCTTAGTGTATGATTATTAATTGATTGCTTGATAAAAGCTCTATTCTAAGATTATAAGGTCTTGATTGGCGATTGAAGCTATATAATATGTATTTTAATTAATAGAGGACAGGGAAAGAGAGAGAGAGATGTTTAATTATTATTCAGATTGTCATGGGATTTCCTTATAAAAAGGGGGATTCATTAGCATAATATTGTAAAAGTTTAGCAATTGTTATGAATTTTTGAATTTTTCTTCATTTTAATGGACTTAAAATATTATTCCAAATATTATTTTCAAAACGTTTTTTAAAATACTCATGTTGTAAAGTGATATTCATAATAATGAGGCAGTTTCTTATTAATTTAATTCTACTGAACTGATGACTTTATGATTTTAATAAAATAATACAAAATTATTTAACTTTTTTTGTTTAGTAAATAAATTTATTTACTTTTTTGCGAGAACAGAGTTAAAAACTCTTGGTGCGTTTGTGTAAATGTGCAGAATAGAGGCTATCGCAATGTCGTAAACGCACGCCGAGGAAACAGTCTTAGATAAAGGGCTCAGGGTCTTTACCTATCTAGACATCATAAAAAAAGTAAAATAAAAATAACGCGTAAAAAAAAATCTATCCCCACAATCGAAAGATATTGTACGCGAACTTTATTTATCCTTTAAGTAGTATAATATGAAAATAGTCAGACTTGTTGCTAGCACGTATAATTTTGTATTATCAATATTATAATTTTTAATGAATTAACGTTAGTATGTTGCGATCCTATGCACATACATTATATAATATAAATATGTATAAGAAAGTATTTTACCAAATTTGCATTTCTAAACTACACAGTCATAATAAAGCTTGTCAACGTAAGTAAATTAAGTTAGAAATAAAGTTTTAGATTATAAATTAATTTACTTAGAAGGCTTTATTATCGCTTTGTAGTGTTGAAATACTAACTCGATTAAATACTTTCTAATGCAGTACACTAAGTCAGTGCAGCTGTTAGTGATTGCATATTGATTTTTACGAACTTACCCGTCAAACAAGTTTTTCTACAATTTCATCCTCGGTTAGAGCGAACATAAAAACAAATTTAGCATGAAAAGCGCTTGAGATTTATTATTTTATTTTTCCATCATATTTGCCAAGTTATTTTATTGGAATACGGTTTATTTAAGGACATAAAAATTTATTATTTTGTTCAGGTATTAAAATGAATAAAAAAACAATTCTATCCTCATTATAAAGTGCTTTTAATGCGCTTTTGTGAAAGTGTCTATAAAAATTTTGATATATATATATATATTTAGGTTGAAAGCAGAGGATTAATATATTACTCCAATTCAACGTTCAAGCTTGGAAATGTATAAAAATCATTTTTAATGAAAATACAGACAATAAAGCTTGATATTTGATGTTATTTCATATCGATAATACCACTTGAATCCTGAAAAGATATATATCCAGACATTAAATTACTTTAGATTTTGAACACAAGTTTCAGTAGTAAAGGTATTGTCGATGTCAGACTCAATAAAATTTGTGTTCACATAATTTTTAAATAACAAAATTTTCTCATTCTCGAAACTTTTGAATCATAATGATATTGGAAGCTGATGACTTTTTCCATAGCAGGATTAACAACTTCATTTAATTATTTGTTTTTTTCTACATTTACCGTGCTCGCGTTTCGTTCTGTTTCTTCCTTAATCTAGATTCTGCCCACGCATTGCGAGCAAAAGTTGAAATTAAAACCTAAAGTTCTGAATTAGCTCGTTGAGCAGCTTGCAAAAAAAGGATGTCTAATCTCATTTGGTTTATGAGCCCATATATTTAGTAGCTATCTAGTAGACAGCTAAAAAAAATTTTTTTAGCTTGTGCATTAAAAAAATTTTTATACGTAAAAACAGACTATTTTCATACGTAAAACAGAGTCAGCTATCGTGCACTCGTTGGAAAAAGTACGATATGCAACTCGGGATGAAAAGCTATTTTAGACTAGCTATTGTGTTACGAAAAGATTTTATAGAACTTTTAAATATTGTTTGATTTTCAGTGTTAGATGTTCTGGTTTTAAGTGAAACCAAATTAGCTGTCGTTCTTTAATGTTCGAGGTAATTAAAACATTATTGATGTACTTTTATCTAATTTATTTGCTGTTGCAAATTTTATTACAAAGTAATATAGTTACAAAAGGGCTTATTACTATTTTTCTTAGTTAGAGATCACATATAATGAAAACTTGACGGTGCATTCATATGGTTATTTAATAGTAATCAAGGAAAGTTCTTCAACACGTTTGTATAAATTTTAATTACTCTTGCCTGTGTCGGCCCTCGCACCATGTTTTAGTCTTATAGTTTGAGCAGAGAAACCGCTGTAATGTCATATAATATTTAGAAATGTGAGAATTCTCAGTAGTTATAGAGAAACGGTTAAAATTATCAGACTTCAAACGTCAAGCCTAAATTATAAAGACTATTAGGGTTTTGCTCTTCATTTACAAATCTAAAGAAGACACAATTTCCTCTTCCACCAAACGAATAGTCTCCTCGTAATCCAAGCGCGCTCGTCTTTAGCTTTGTTTCAAAATTTTACGATCCCGATGAGCCATTTCCTTCAACAGCTTTAGCGCGAATTTGCACCACCGCCTATTTGAATTTCAAATTTAATAAAACAGGCAATCGCGTTCTATCCTCGCCTATGATTTATCATACGCGCAAATAGCGCCTTTTTAATTCATGAGCCGAGAGCGAAAGAGAGAGAGAGAGAGAAAATTTTCCCACCCGGCATAAAGTCATGCCGGAAATTAAAAGAGATCTCAAATGCCGCTCGCTCAGGGCGGCGGAAGAAAAGTTCTTCGCGACAAAGGGATTAGATGGCGCTGCTTACGTCGCCCTGCCTCTCACTCTGGTATTAAACTGTCTACCCGCTGGATTAGTTATTATCGGCGAAAAATGTCTTTCTAGAAACCGCTTGTTTATTTTGACTCACAGCCTTTGAGGCTGCTGTTTTAATGCGATTGTGGTGAGAAAAGATCATCCTCTGGAAACAATTTTGATTTTTCTCTTAGAGACTTAAGGCTCATTGGGATGTATTTTTTTTTTTTAATTTCTGTAGTTTTCGGCGTTTATGTAACCATTTCTTTTAATTTTGGATAAAAAAGTGATGTTAAAAAGAGACTTTTAATTAGTTAACTGTTAAAAGAAAAATACTTTAGTGGTTGGAGAAATAATTCTCTTGTTGATCTATGCGAACCGTGGTGTTTTTATTCTTACAAATTACATAGTCGACGTTTCGGAGGAATTAGTTGCCTGCCTATTCATGACTTTGGCAATTGTAAAAATATGCATGTCGCATTAATTTTTAATTTATTAATTTTTAATGCGACATGCATATTTTTACAATTACTAAAGTCATGAATAGGGAGGCAACTAATTCCTCCGAAACGTTGACTATGTAATTTGTAAGAATAAAAATACCATGGTTCGCATAGATCAACAAGAAAATTATTTCTCCAATCACTAATTAACTACGACCAGCGAACGATAACTTCTTTTCCTTATTAAAAATATTTTAATTTAAGTTTTATAAATTAGAAAAAAATGCAAAATGTATAGTATTTATTATCTCTCTTTTAAAAATAATGACTAAACGTTGTGAACAAAGAATAATCTTTATAAAAAATTATAAAGAAAAACGTTTAATAAATATAATTTATAACTATAATTTATAAAAATTTAGATATTAGAATGTAAGTTATAATTTTATTAGTTCTTTTTTTTTAATTAATTCATAATTTTATATTTTCAAAAAGAATTTTCATACAAATGTTAATTGGCTATGTTTTTAACAAATTAATTTGATAAAATACTTAATACTTTTAAGATTATGTAGGTCATATTACGTTATTATAGGACAAAGTTTTGAAACTTTAAAATTTTTGTTAAATACCAAACATTTCAAAATAGTTTAAAAATTTGAATAATTTAAAGTTCGAATATTTGTAATATAAAATTTTTCAATATACTAGCCTTAGTTATATTAGTCATGCACTCTGTAATGTAGATTGACGAAGTATGATTTTGTTACATTTTATTTTATTAATATGACGCGCAATAGAAAATCTTTTTATTTTTTAATTGGTTAACCGTAATACCGCCAACATACATTAAGATACGTTTCCTTCTTCAAATCACGTGAGAAAGCTCAAAAATCCCACAATTTATAATACCTTAAAATTATAAAAAAATGAAAGTTAAGGTGTGATACTTAACTTTTTCTACAGTATAGATGTATAACGTGGGCCCACACCTCATTTTTCACATAATTTATAGTTTATATTTTGCATAGAATAGCTACTATATAGTATCTAAAGAAGACTTCGAAATTCTTAAAAAAGTACTAATTATATATTGTTTATTGAAAATTTTTCAGTATATAATAATAATTGTAATACCTGAGCGCAATTTTACGTAAAAGCTGAAGTAATTCCAAAAATTTAGTACAAATCGATCGATTTGTTAAAGAGAAAAGTTTAAAATACTAAAATTAGACAAGGGAAGAGAATTTAATACTCTGTCAATTAATATAATATAGTTAGATACTAACTAGATGAAATAGCTACACAAAAACAATTATGTTTGCGTGATAGAAGCTTTTAATAGTATACTTTGGAAACTCTCGTGGTTAGCAAGCTGAATGCCCCCGGTAGAAAACTAAGAAAAATGGAATCTCATTAGAGAGCAAAAAGTTGACGTATTTTTTACAAACTTTCTTTTAATGCTTATTTTTTGTTGCTCCTTCGATTACCATATATCAGTTGTTTTTCATTTCAAACCTCGACGGAAAGAAGTTTCCGGTGAAAAATACTAGGCATAAAAAACTTGTGAAATCACAGGCGCGAGCCAGCAGGGAGCGAATTTTTCATCTCAACTCTTTCAATTTGTATTGCGAAGCATCAAGCAACTGTAAGAGCGCACAGAAGCGAAGGTGAAGTAGACCAGATGCCACACGCAGAAAAGAAATTTACAGCAAAACGTACACAGGAAAAGAGGAATTCCCTTTGGTAGGAGGCCCCATCTCAAAAGACCATAGGTATGTCAGGGGTAAACGAAGAGAAGTTTAATAAAAGATTGCCGCCTTCTACGGACAAAGGAGAACGCACGACATATTCAAAATATTCATGCAGTCCCTAGAAGGAAAATAGGTCAAATCCTCAGAGATCGCTGTGGCATTTCTTACACGTTTGGAAGAATGATCAAATGCTTTTGTCTAAGCCTATTTTTTGAATATTGTCAGTCAAACAGAGCTATATTAATGCGAGGACAAAAAAGCAAAGGGATTTTACTTTAAGTACTCTTTGCAGTGTAGTCACCACATTACAGTTTATTCTTTTTAATTAATTTTTGTTATCCATCCAGGCATTACGTTCAGAAATCTTCATTATTCTCCATTTTTTTTAAATCTTAAAAATTTTTGAACTTTTAGTATAAATTTACGTTTTTTTAAGCTACAAAAACTTAACTTTATACTGGCGATACAAACGCATAAAAAGTAGGCTTTTCACAGACTTCCAGATGTGACTGTATAGTAAAACTTACTTATGTTTTTATACGTATTTTGAAGCAATAAATTCCAATCTCAGGTCAGAATTGTTTCATTACGTTCCATTTTTTTATTTCCGTTAAATAACAAAAAATTCTATTTTATAATAGTTGGAATTGGTTATTATTTTGGAAATTGATTCACATGGACTAAATTTTAAATTAAAACTAACTGCAAAACCTTATACGTGTTTTAATTTGGCAAATCTTAATCAGTAAACAGAATTGAAAAATCACATTAGTTTTTTTTTCAATTTGCATAAAATTTAAAAAAGTAAAACAATTTTTAAAATCCCTCTATAAAAGGAGCTAGTATTATGTATAAATGTATAGTACGCATAGAATAATTAAAAAATTAACTATAAAACCATGTACAAAACTATAATTAGCGATTTATATTAAATATGACACAAGAAAAGTTAGAGTAAGTATATGATTGCTCTATAACTAAAATAAAAAAATCGCGCGTGTAGCCATAAATTGCCGGTTCCGCAGGCTCAGAGTGGCATGCTCTGGTTGCTACTGCCAGCTACGTTAGCTGGTGCGTTACGGCTCTTAATCAGTGTAAACGCGTGGAAGGTGCTGACGAGCAGGAAATGGAAAAGCACAACACCCTGGAGAGAACGAAAACGGAAACGTTGTCTGGACCACGTGTTCCGGGCTACTTATTACAGACACGGCTCGAGATTGCAGCGTGTACTAGCTGTGTGATGGTGACTAAATTATATTTGTTTAATAGATTAGAATTAGGCCATCCCCATAGTTTGACATTACAATGAATGATTCTTTTTAATTAATGGGTGTCAAGGTACTATTCTGAAGTTATCGGATATTTCACTAAGGATATTGGAATTTGGCTAAGTGAAACATTTACTTGGAAAAAGGCGTTGAGAAGATTTATCTTGTTTGTAATGAAAAAATACTATTGATACTGTAAACAGATACTTGTAGAAAAAAAACTGTTAGTTTGATTAAAAATCTCTGAATAATTAAATTATGATCGTAACCAATTATTATTTTTTAAAAAAGTTCCATAATTCATCAACGGCAAAAGTAAAGCATAAAATTAAACCCATAAACACAAGGACAAACAGGCATCCTCACCTGCAAGAAAGCATAGACCCTCATCACGTAAGCCGGCAGATTCAAGCAAAAAAAGACGCTTGAGACGACGAGCAGCATCTTGGTGACTCTGGCTTGATGTACGGCGGGCGGCGAATCCTTCGTCGAGGCCCTGGCCTTCAGGGACGTCCTCACGCTGTCCACGTGCCAGACCGCCCTGACGATGAGCGAGTTGAGAACGACGATGAGCAAAAAGGGCAGAGCGAAGGTCAGTATAGTGTCCAAGACATTAAGCGCGCTTGCCACCTTGTCCCAGCCCTCGGCGATGGAGCAGACCTCGCGCGAGTTTTCGACAAGGCGTGTCCGTGTGTACAGTAAAATTGGACTGCAGACGAGAAGCCCAGCCACGGTGACGCCGCTCACCAGGATCTTGGCGCGATTGACCGTACACATCCACTGACGGCGTAACGGGTAGCATACGGCCACGAAGCGCTCCACGGTGAAGGCCACGACAAACCTGGAATTCGATCGTTCGCTTATGAAAGGAATTGAGCGGTTGAATTTATCCGATAAAAAATGTGGAAGAATTAAATAAGAGATTTTATAAAATAGGACGATATTGTTGGTTGAATGTTTAAAACTTGATTATTAATTAAAGAAAAAATTTGCTTCTAAATTTATCAGAAAAATTTATTTTTGATTTATAGAAATTTAAAAACCCATATCAGTAGAGAAGAATTAAGATTTTAAAGTAATAAACTGAAAAAAAATATACTAACTTATTTTGATATTAATCAAGTGCATATCAGTAGTAACGCATAAATGTGGTCAGACTATGCTGTATTCATATATGAAGTATTAAAAAGGAATAACTTTTAAGTATACAAATTTGTAATTAGGTATATTCTATTTCGAAATGTTTTTTGGAACATCAAAAAGATTGTAATAATTATAGTGGATATTAAAAAAAGACTGAAGAAACTCATATTAACGTTTATATTCACGTTAACAACCCTGAATGTTTCATTCTGCACACGTAAATAAAACATTCGAAAGTATAAAATTTACAACAAAAACGTGAATAATTTCTTTCACAATTAAAAATGTAAAACTAAAATAAAATGTCGGTGCTGCTTCGTGTTACTAATTAAGATTCCGAACGAGCACTTGCATTTGTAGAATGAAACATTTTATACTACTTGTGTTATCATAATTTAATTTTTGTGAAATAAAAGTTAAAACTGTTTTTATCTGACAGTTCTTACTTTAAATATACTACTTATCATTATAAATTTATCATATTCCTCTACAAATAAAATACAAAAGTTTTGAATTAAAATTTATGCTTAACAAAAAATATTTACCAAAAAATAATGCTATAATATTGAGCAGAAGTGTAATTTGTTGCTATGTAATTGAGATTAACCAGATACTGTTCAATTTCCCCCGAGTATGGATGTCATAACACGATTAAGAAAGAGTAATAGCGAACACCTGTTGTATACTGAAAAAATACTGATTTTTCTTGTCGCTAGTAATATAATTACAATACTTTTGCTTCTTTATTTATTTTAGAGTTTTAATAATCATTAAAAAAAGTTGTTATTAAGAATTAAAATAGATGCTTCAATTAAAAATAAATCAATATTTTTCATTTGAAAAAATAACAAAATAAAAAGTCTGCTTATTGCTTGTTTTGTATTTATTTTAGTTTACGAAGGAAGAATAGGTTCGACTTATTAAATACTTATGCTAGGTACCTTATAAGTAACAGAAAAATGTGGACAAAAGCCTTCGCTTTTCACATAGCCTTTTTACTTTTTTTCGATGAATAATTACATTATGCTCGCAGAAAAAAGAGCTTGGTTAATTCCCGGGGGGTTTTGTCACGCGGCTCTCGGCGCGAAAAAAGTGCACTAACGCGAATGCGCCAACGTGAAAAAAGCAACATTGACGGAGGGTAGATGTTATTGACAACCGGGCATAGATGTAGCCTATGCGAAGGCCCATCCAATACTTTGATTTGTACTGCATAAAACTGTTGAATTTTGTAATTATATTGAAAACGTTCTTTCCCAAGACATCGCGAATCTTAAGTCTAACGACGTCTGCTGACCCTAACATCTTGTTGGCAATCGGGTTAAATTAAAAAATGAAAAGATCATGTGTTCTTTACTTTTTTTTTATTTATAATCACTTACAATTTGACTAAGATATGTTTAACACATATTAATTTATGTAAAAATATTTTTAAAAGTCCTGAATGGGATTTTAAAAAAAATATAAATTGATAACAGAATTTCTTCAACAAAACATCAACACGAACGATAAATTCTCTTCCTAAATATATTTAAAATGAATGTCCTGACAAAATTCATATTGGCTGAAAAATATTTTTCCTGCGACTATACCTTGATAAATTTTTTTACACAGCTGATGGTTGACGAAATAAATAAAATTTTTGTTAAAGAAAGAGAATTTTAATTAATTTAAATCCATATTTTGATTGCATGAAAGTGCAATAAAATGTAATATCGACTTGTTTATAAATGCAAATCTATTGAAATTTTTGTATTGAGGAATGTACGCATCTTCATAAATGCAATGCAATACAGAATTTCTATAACTAAAAATAACCTATCTCTAATAGTTGGGTAATCACACGATGACTTTTCATGTTAATTAACGAAATGGCCCACATCCACTCTTTCCTCGGCGTATTAAAATTGAGGAACCCTCTCTTATCTCTTATCGCGTAACAGGACGGCATTGGCTGTTAATCTTGCGGCATTAATTATCAAAGGCATTAATAATGCAGGATAATTGCCAGCCCCGTGTCGTTTCGCTGAATTAGCGGCGCCACCGATTCCCGGAACATCCATTGCACATGCTAGAGGTGCATACGCGAAGCAGGCTCATTACATTCTCAGCGACTAATACCCATACACTTTGTCCCAATTGGATTTGATTAATCGGGCGCAAGTCGTCGCGGCCTATTAGACGAAGACAATGGGATACTAGTGATTAATCCTTCTTTATTACTTAGTTTTCTTTATTATTAAAATATGTAGCTTCAAGAGATTTTGAGATAAAAGTTCGAAATTGAATTTGTTATTTTTGCTCATTTGGTTATTTCAATCAATTATTTCATTGATTGATGTATTTGCGTTATAATGCAAACATAAGCCAGTATATATTTGTACATTTTTAAAATATTATAAGGTGAAATACTTAAAAATATTCAGCGTTTTCATAAATTATTATATCTGAATTATAACTCAATACAAAAATAGAGACACTTATTAATTTGAAATGAAATGATACTTTTTTTGTTTTATGAATATACTATGCACTGTATTATGATAACCAGATCTGGATCGTTCATGATCGAAATTTTAATTCTTCAGCATAACTTTTTAAATATACTAAAAGCCTTTTAGTAAGAGTAAACTACTACCTTTTAGTAAAAGTAACTAAAAGATAACTTTTTTAATATTAGCATTGCAACAGTTCATAGATTCAAACGGATTTAATATATTAAAACTAGAGTATCTAATCGAAAAGGCAAAAACTCTTCACTTCATTAAGTAACAAAATACCATTCTAAAAGCTAAGACTAATAAGATTAATCACGCAACGAGTATCAAGTTCAAACGAAGTCAATTCCAAGAAAATTAGACAAAATCGTAACAAGGAAACAGCAAATTAAAAATAGATGATCTCGCAAACCCTTAATCATTGTTTAATTATGTTCGTTCTCGTTCACCTGTAATTGTCAAACGCGTCTTATATCCAACTGTGAAGTCAGATCTAAGCGGTAGTTTAATTATTGTCGATGCAAATAGTTGAATTTCTCGCGATTTTCCGACAGGCTACATCCCAAGCAGCTTCAGTCGAATTAATTTAAAGTTTTTCTCAAATTGTGATTGATTGGAGTTAATTGATCTTTAACGAACCAAGATGTAGCACTTTCAATTCTAATTTATTTCAAATAGTACATTGTCTACGTTTCGGAGGATTCACGACCTCTCTTTTCAAGACTTGTACAATTAAAATATTTTATAAAATTAAGGTAGCCATCTGGAACGTTGGTTTATGTCGTGAAAAATAATCTCTTCCACATTCACGAAATCTCGCGCGTATAAGGTAAGTAGAAACCGTGGTGTAAGCCATTGTCAGCGGCTTTCTAATCACCTAAGAGAGACTTTTTTAAAATTAAATTTCATGCATTTCCAAAGTTATTAAAATCCTACAACTGAGTATTCTACTATCATGCGTAATAGGTTAGGAACCAAACTATCGTAATTTCGTAGTTTTCCGATAAATTTTATTGTATAAAATCTTTTGGAATTGCTTCATTTTCACTTTCTCTTTGTTTGCACAAAAAATTACATTGGCCTTTTATAGTTTAAAAAAGATATGGAGGTTTAAAATTTTTGAACCTTATTCTTTAACACCCTTTGGTCCTTCCGAAAAGTTTGTATGGACAGAAACTGTCCGAAATTGTTTGCTATTATTCCTACTTTAGTTTAATTAAATAGTAGATTGACCTTTAGTATATTTAAAAAGTTATGCTGAAAAATTAAAATTTCGATCATGAACGATCCAGATCTGATTATCATAATTGTAATTAAGTCTATTGTAATATGTTTTAAATGATACTACAACCATTTTTATTTCTAAAATTTAAAGATTGTTTGGAAAAAAAAACTGTTTCCTTTCAGTGTGAATATGTACTTGGTTTTTGTTTCATTGTACCTAATAACGTTCGTAAAAGTAGTCATGACTTCATTTCGATAGCTGAAGCTTACGAGTAGCTAAATTCGGAATATTGAACGGCAATAAATCGAAAACGGCTTTTTCCGAAAGCAATAAAATCTTTTAAATACCGAAAGCAACAAGTTTCTGCTCGAACTAAAGGATATAAAATAACTATAAATATTGCGACATCCAGACCACAACAACTGTAACATTCATTTACAATATTACAACGATTAGTACAATATTACAATATATTACATCATTAGTAACATTAAATTTTTAAAATCCTTCGCAAAGGAACTTTCCAAGTTCAATTTTAGCTTACAGTGGGGAACCTCCTTTGGCGCGCGACTAATCTCACACCGACAGAATTGCCCGATGCGGCTTCTGGAGCCCGGTGAGTGCTACCTAATCCCTTCTTTAATGCGGAGACGAAGAAACGCAATTTGTCGAAAATGGTCAATCCCACAACTGTCGCGCGTGTTTTCGCCAATCCCATCTTGATTACTAGCCTGAAGTATTTCACTTACTCAGGTAGTTTGATAGGCGCTTGCTTTTGTTGTACTGTCACTTCGATTACGACAAGTATCGTTAACGAAAAGCTAAGGTACTTTATTTTAAGGTATGCTAGGTTGGAGTTTACAAAGTTTTGTTACGGAGAGTCAAATAAGAGCTAAGTAGATCTTGAAATAATGGCTTAAAGTAAACCTTAACAGCTTATTTTTTTTTACAGTTGGTCGATATTATTCTGTTTTCTCATTATTATCTTCTCATTGGTAAAATCTATTTTCTTTTAGAGAAAAATAATCTTGATTTATCCCAATAGAAAATTTCTTAATCTAAGAATAACGTCTAGTTTATGCTTGAAGGAAGAAGTTTCCTTTTGGAAAGTTATCCACTTATAGCAAGTGTTAACTTAGTTTTTATACAAAAAATCTATACTTAAGTAGAATTTAACAAAAGTCATAACTCTGATAGAATCTGATTCTATTTCCTAAGCATTTAATAGCTATTTAACTTAGACACAGGCTCGAAACAAAGTTGTTTTACTTGGTTGTTCTTAGCAAGCGATGAAACGTTTTTTTCACAGTTCATATAGCTATTTACTGGATTGCAGATTCTTAGACACTTACAAGGTATTAAATGTACAGTAAAATTGGTTACGTATATTTTTTGCTACCGGTAAGAACATCGATAGTATATGTCATGAAACGTTTTTCAACCTAGCGAAGCGAATACAGCGAGGGAAAAAATATCTCACAAGAAAATAAATAATAAACTTACACGGAAGTATCAAAGTATATAAGTATAAATACCGTAAGAGCAAAAAAATCAAGTCAAAATCGTGATTTTGGGGTTAAAGTAATATAAATTGTAATACCAATTCAGGTAGATTTTTCTAACTACTTATTTATTACTTATTTAAGGTCTGTACATTGTACTATTACAGAAATGTGCATTATATTTACAACTACTAAATTCATTTCTAACGTATATCGACAAGTTAACAAGCTTAACGTGATCGTCATAATATAACTCTGACATTACACTTGGCCAATTCTTTATATAGTTGCAAGAAATTTAAAATGTAAAAATTTTTGTCTATTTTTAATTTCTATTCCCTAGTTTTATCTCCGTTAAAAATGTTTGAAATTCTACCAGGTAATTGCTGATATTTGAACAACGATCTTTTGAATTAGGAAATCAACATTTTGATTTCCATATGAGAATCCTCAACCCATGTATCCGTACCGTTTCATATCACAATCTTTAAGCAAAACTACCAGCACTTTTGAATTCTAACGGTCAGCATTGTACACAGCCATTTACGGTCTGCTCGTACACGATGCAAAAGACGGTAAAACCCAAGCTCAGTTCAATTGCAGGCGCCTCTGAAGCGTATGCGTGTTGCGTGCCCTCTAGCGTCAGCTCGCTCCAGATTAATAATGCATATTAACTGCGCGCGTGGAGGCGAGAGAGATGGTAATGACTATGAATTTCCATTGGCCCCGACTCTGCTCAAAAGCCGCGAGAGAGCGGGGACTTTGAAAAGTCGAGATTACGTTACACGCAATTAGCATAGACGGGCGGGAGACTGCGCGCACAAGCCGTACATCCGCACGTACGAAAATTATGCATGTAAAGGATGAATTTGGGTATAGGAGAGCGCGCGTACGCCTGGCAGGCCAGTTCTCAGATATTTTTGCGACGGGATACTGATATATGGCTAATGTTTTTAATTTTATTATGAAAAGACTTTTCCAAGGCTTACCTGAGATTACTGCATTTTAGAACAATTTTTATTTTTAATATTAAAGCGCTTATAAGAATTAAAAAATTTTTTGTTTCATCTTTGAAAATGAAACTCTCCAACGTTAAGCTCTGTTATGCTTTCAAAAACGAATAGCCTCGTTTCTCAGAAGCCTCTAGCTATTTCATTAAAACGATGAAAACATATGCACGGAATGATCAGTCTAATTAACGCGTATGTATAAAAGTCCTTTCCTCCCTTTGACTTTGCGGCCCTTTCATTCGCGTCGACTGCCTGCTAGCTCCACACTCACAAAAGTTCGGTTCTGTGCTCATTCGAGGGGCGAATTCCAAATTGGTGGCCAAGCACAGTGAAAGAGCAAGGTACAAAGTGGCTAATTTTAACGTTCGCCATTCTATGATAGCGTCTACTTTCAACTCGAATTTACACTGATTTCTCTGTTTTTTAAACAGTCTTGAGCGAGTTCTCGGTTTTGACATGAAATTATGTTCATATTCAGCTGTTACATCTGAATTTTGGAGAGGACTTAATTACTTATATTTTACCAGATTTACTATTTCTTAATACTACATAGAATTTAAAAAAAAAGCTTATCATGAGGTTTAAAGCACGTGCAAAAAACGTACCGCCTACGTTAGCAAGGTAAATTTCACAAATTACCTCTATCCCAGCCGCTTTTGGACTCGATACTTTAAACTAGAAGAAGAGAAAAAAGAAGAAGCGAGGCACGCGCACTTAACGAGTAAATTCATCTGGCAAAGGCGTATCCGTGTCGCTTTCGCGTCAATATAGCGCCTTCAGAGGGAAACAGCGAGGTAATAAAGCTCTCGAAAGCAGCAGCGAGCCTGGAGTTCTCGCACCTCCTTCCGCGCCGGCCTCCGAGAGTAAATTGAAGCGATCCATTATACGCGGCTGTCGGCCGGGCTGCAAGCGCCGCGGGGATCGTGAGGCGAGAATCAACATCGCGTGAGCGCACCTCTCTCTATATATAGGCGCCTGTCATCTCGCGAATTGCCTCCTCTCGTTCTTCCTTTTTCTCTTCATGCCTGGGAGAGCTGCAGGTGCCGCGGCTCTATACAAGGACCTGGAAAGTGCCCTGATGGCTTGGGGCTGCTGTTTCGGCTAAGGCTAAGATTTTGCGAAAAAGCCCGGAGGGGAACTATGATTTTTCGCCGAGGCATTTTCATCGGCTGCTGCAGTAGGCGTTTACGTTTGCTTCGTTAATTGTATAATATGCGATACTCGGTTTGATTTTATTAATGCTGGTGCAGATTTTTTCTATTCAGTTGGAATTATCGATTTAGAATGTAAACTTTAAACAAAAAAAAACCGGTCCAATTTAATTTTCAATTTTTTAAATAAATAAAACTATGTGTATTTAAAGTTAATTATCAATTATAAATTTGAATATTTAGTATATACGTAGAATAATAATTTTATCAATATACTCTTGGAAATTCTCTTTATTCAAAATACAAAAGCACATCATTTATAACTAACGTATGATTCAAGATATATTCATAAATTATGCAATCAACGTTAATATATGTACAAAATGTTTTTGCTAGATCAAAAATAATCTAAATAAAGTTATAAAACTATACTACAAATAAATACTCATCTTTGAAACCAAAAATAAGGCAGAACCAATGCTTTATTATTTGCGCCGAAAATTAGCTTAATGTCCTATCTCAAACTTGCGTAGGTATATGTTTCTTTGGGTTTTCAGCTGAATATGCGAATGAAAGTTGACCTTTTCTTTTGCTTGCTAGCTGACGACGACTACGAGAATTTTAAAACCCGCCATTATACGCTCTATGAAACTTCGTAATTACCGGTAATTTGAATTTCCTAGCGAAAATTTTGCAATTTTTTCTTTACGCAGGATAGTGTCACCCCTTTGTTAAATTATCTCGCCGAGAAGTAGAAATTGTAACTATGAGATTAAGTAGTAGGAAGTTATTCTCGTTTAGACTGAAACTACTTTTGTAAATGTAGAAACAACAAGTAAATTTTTTTACCTTGTGAGAAATTTATTTGAAATAAAGAATAAATTAAAAATAAAAGGATTCTAAACTATGTATGAATCTTTTTAGAATAAAAATTTCGTTATTAAAAACGATAAACATGATTAAAAATCAATTAAAAAATATCAAATATGAGGTAGCATGAAACAATAAAAAAAGATAGAATTGCATATTTATTCCATAGCTTTCTCAATAAACTTATACGTATTTATACGCACGCACGTATGCACACGCATACACACACACACACACACACAATTTTTACCTTAACTTAACTAGAGTTAACTAGAACTTAAGCAAATTATCAACTGTAAAAATTCAGTTATATCCCTGGTAAAAATTTACCTTTATAGGCTAAGAAATAGCATTGAATCCATTTTTACTAGGGATTAACTTACCAGTAAATGGAATCATTTCTACTATGGATTTTGCCCGCTACTTTCAATAAAAAGTTATAATATATTTTTTTTCCAAACATTAACAACATCCAAGTTAAAAAATAATGAAATTTCTGATTATTATATATTCACCTCTAAAAAATTTTTTTTATATATTTTTAATCCCATATAGAGCACATTTAGAGTTTCAGCGATTATAATTTTTGACCTGTCCATTTCACGTGAAATGTCCCATACACATATATACACACATCCACAGTGGACGTATATTCGAAAATTCGCTATCTGCGGTCGCGCCTGCGCGAGCATGGCTTATTGATAGTTCTGTAATACGAGTCGCGGTGAAAACAAGGCCGTGCTTCCTCTCTGCGATCGCGAATCGCTCAAATAAATTTCCTTCCGCACAACTCGTGTGCATCGATAGAAATTATGTGTTAGTTTAACGATATTAGTTTTGCAGTCATACCGCGTTTGTTGGAGTGATGAATATTGAATTTTCCGAACGAATATGCATTTACGATAATTCATTTTAGTTTTGTCAATGACCTATAATATTTGGAATAACAAATAAATTGAAAAAGAGAATTTGCTGTTTTAAAAACTGATACATGTGCAACTGTATGGTCAAAATTTGATTTTGTCAATCATACGTCTCTTATGTCAATTTCGAAGTATATTTTATATAAAATTGTAAAAATTGTAGTTGCAGAACTATACGGATGGATTTTTTACTCTTTTGAATTGAATTTCTTCAATTGAATTTCTTTAGTATTGTGAAAGTGTTTGAAAGCTAATAATAATATGCAATTCTGTGATTGTACATACCTTCTTTAACATTATGGATCTGGCTATTAATTATTGGCTGTAAATGTCAATCACAATTTTAATTTTGATTTAATTTTATTTTCGTTTTTTTTTTTGCTTAATTTCAAACAAAACATAAAAAAACGTCTCAATTAGACCTCTGTCAGCATCTCTGATTCTCACCTTTTCTCCTTTTATCCGTTTTTTCATAGTAATTTTCATAGTCATGTGGAATTTTCAATCATTATTTTATTTTATTAACTTATTTTATTTATCCTATTTTTAATGTATTTACTCAAACCTTGCTACCTTTTTCGATAAAATTGCAGCAAATTTGCGTTAGTCGAATAAATATCACTTTAATTAAATAAATCATAATTTCATATCCCCTATTTGATCCTTTTCAATCCCGTTAAAATTCTGCGAATCAAGCTTAATGTTCATATTTTTGTACGCTGATGGGTCTAACAGTTTTTTAACGTACCTCAAAGAATAAATGGAGGAAAGAGCTCACCAAGCTCTTGGCACACAGAACTAAAAATCAGCATTTCCACAGATCAACTTTGTGTGCCAGATGCGTTACAAAAACGACCTTTAATTACACAAATACTTACATTTCTTTCTGATAATATCCTGAAAAACATAAAAATCACACGTATCGATAACGAAATTTGTACTTTCATTTTAGTATTATTAATTAACTAAAATATAATTTTTTATCTCTCAATGTTTTATAAACGTTAGTTTTTGAAGACTTTCCTTGTGCCACTAAGTTAACTTTATTACATAAAAATTGTACTAAAAAACTTATAACACAGTAAAATCATCTTTACTTTTAAAATGGCCTGACTCGATACGTCTTATACGCCTGCCAAGCTAGACCTAGAAATAAATAACGATCCTAATTTTTGATGCCTCTTTCCATTTTATTGAATTCATAATCTTAGCTTTGCATTAAATCTTAAAACCATAGGAGCTAGAAAAATAGTCGATGTAGTCGAAGGGATCGACCGATGGGGTATATCGGATGAACACCGCAATCGATTATTTAAAAACGGTTGCTGGATACTCCTCGGCCTCGAGGCATCCATTAAAGCTAAATTCAAAAATGCACAGACTGGGACCTCATCCTCTGAGCTGTATGTATTTTGCACTCGTCGACGCATCTGCATCGCGTATATATGTATATGTATATTTTTTGCATCCGGGCCTCAAAGTGCAATGCGAACGACCTCGATTGCAAAAGGGCCGCCGGGCAGCTCGTTTTAGCGTAAAAGCTGGCTTTTTCTACGACGGTTCGGCAAACTGCGGAGTATCTGCGAAGAAACTAAGAGGTCGGAATGATTAATGAAGAGAAGTCGAAGATCCTTGCGCTCCATTTTTCAAATTTAATTTCGCTCCTTGAAATATAGATGCGCTTATTGAGCGCGCGTAAGTAGCGGCTAAGGCTTGCTTCAAATAGGCTGGACTTTTTTCAATGGTCCTCAGTAAATGCGTTTTTTGCTTCATATACAGCTAGGTATACCTATCTATAGAGTTAGTATGAGGATGGCTTGCTTTAAGAAATTTTAGACAGAAGCGAAAACTGCTTTGCCTTTGCAAGCTGTCTTGACTGTTTCAAATATTTATAAAGATGGCTTTTATCTAAATACACTTCAGTAGTGCAGGATCACATATTTCATCTACATTTTTATACTGCTATATAATTAGGATCTTGGTGTATATAAATTAAATTTTATTATGGGAATAAAGCAGAGATGAACTATGGAATGATTACCTATATGTAAATTGAAATTATTATGGTCTAGTAACACCAATCTAATTTTGATTTTGATTCTAGAAACTTAAATCGAAATCTTGAGTACTAAAGTACTCACGGTTCACGTATTTCCAAATAAATTCCTAATTAATTTTCCCATTTCCTGACCTCAGCATAAAAATCATCCAATCACGAACCTTCCTCAGCCTTACGCGCTTCCATGCAACCTGCGCATTCACACGCTGGTCAAAAAACTCGCCGGTGTAGGCAAAGTACAGCCACATTCAGATCCGCCGGTGCCCGTCAACCGCTTTAACGAGTGTTTTATCGCTGCAGCGCCGAAAATCTCCTCGTCGAGCGCGCGACGCATGCGAGATCGCGCGCACGCCTCCGGCCCCCGTCATCTCGTGAATATTTTCGCCGCGCTGCAGCCCCACGCCACTGCGACGCGTGCCCGGCGTTTCAGGATTCTTTTACTCCTCTCTTCGTCGCGCGAAAGTCGATGGGCGAAACGCGCCGGGAAAATCGGAGCTACGTTTCTGGGTAGACCAAAGGAGGAATTACTTAAATTTGGATTATTTCAAAGGTGATCGTGAACGTGATTAATATTATTTTTACATTGTCATTTTCAAGCAGTTTTTATTGAATTTTTAAAGATAGGCTTTTGCTTTATCGTAAAATAAAAAGAGAATTAAGGTGATTGATGAATATAAAATGGTTACATTATTAGTAAGATAAAGTTTGCAATATTTCCCTATGTATAGAGACTAGCATCGTTTGATCGAAGCGAGGACGCGTGATGGCGGTAAAGCAAAAGGCCTGCTAGCCTCATACGGCCTCGATAAGTCATCGTCGCTTGAACAAACTTGGAAGAAGCCGCAGGGAGGTAGGGCAGCATCCGCGTGCCAAATGATCGAGAATCGGTGCGCGGAAATGCATTTGTAAGCTCGGCGCGCACGGAGAGACTGCGGAGGGGGGAGGAGAAAAAACGGAGAAGAAGAAGCGGAAAGTATATATGCGGGAGCGGCTTCGAGAAAGAGAGACGGTGGAAGTTAGTGGCGCGGACGTTAAAACCGCGGAATGGACTTAACGACTCGTGGCGTGTCGCTGGCTTCTCTCTTTTCTCTCTTTTCTGTCTGTTTGTCTTGCGGCTCCCCTGATTCGCTGGCCTGCCCGACTTTTCTTCAGAGGAAGAGGAGGGCTTTCTCTACGCGCGCGCTTTTTTGCCTTTCCCCCGATTGTTTCTTTCTCTTTCGCTCTCTGGCGGCGCGCGCGTCCTATAAACTCGCTCGTTTTGTAAATCTTTGAGGACGGCTGATGTCGGACCGCGAGAAATATTGCACCAGGGAATTTCACGGCTGGCTGCGCCAAGCGCCGCGCAGATTCGTTGCCGGCTTAAAAGTTGATTTTTGAAATACATGACGATTCATTAGTGACCGAGTTTTTATTTCCAACTGAAGCTTCTGCTGGGAGATGGGAAATTTTCGAAAGTAGACGGGAAGTTAGTGGGTTTTTACTTAATTTAGGAAAAAGTTTGAGCGTCGATTTTGCAAAGTACTTTGCAAAAACGCATTTTCGCAATAGTACGGTCTTATGGGCTTGTGCAAGTGGATTGGACTAAAACAATGAGATGAGAAGTGCTTTAATAATTGAAATGGGGTTTAATTCAATTTCAAAATCTTCAATCCTCATAACGATTCCAAAAAGATTAGAAAGAAAAATGTTCATAAATTTAGTTGATACTCTTTCGTGTTGAGAAGAAAACAAAGTTTACTCATTGACACTTGGGCTCTGTAACTTTAATAGAAAAATTGCAACAGTAAATATATTAAATAAAAATTACCATTAATAATGCAATTACATACACGGTCAGTGTGAAAATGATTACAATGGTTGAAAGTATTTGCCGGGTGTGGGCAATAAATATGATAAACTATGAAAGTTTTATTAGGATAATGAATAATTGTCTTAAATGTATGAGCTAATGAGATAATCATTGGCAATATAACATATATCAGATCATTATTCTGCAACAATGTTGATTGAATTTAAGTCTATGTGTATAGGTTTATAGTTTAAGTTTTATCTATTTAGGTTTTGTTGGTTTATGATTAATAGGTTTAGGGTTTATAGGCGTAGGGTTCCCGATTATAATGCATGTAAAATATATTTACACATTGATAATTTCTTTTAAGAGCGTCACAAAGCTTTATCAGTATATAAATTAACGGATGATTAGAAATTACTCAAGAAAATTTAATTCTTATTAGCTAAAAAAAAAAAAATAAATAAAACTTCTAATCTAGTATAGTAAAAATAACCAGGTTTCTGTAAGTCTGCGGTTCGTTCACATGGCAGTGAAAAACATTTTTAAAATCCATTCTAGACTGTTTAATAAATAAAATAATGCTTGGCGAATCGAAATCTTAAATTCAAAATATTATCATGACTTATTAAACAAATTCTTAGAAACACCGAGTAAGTACTTATCAACTCAAACAATACCGTCCTATATAATCAGAGTTTACAAACATCAATAATCCCAGTTTGGCAAGCATTAAGTGACATTCAAAACACACAAGCCCAACAATTCCCAAGATCGATAATCCAATACAAGCCAGAGAGCGTCTCGATAACATTTACATCGTCGAGCCGCGGCACAAAAACACCATCAATTTGCAATTTAATAATCGCAGCGATCGTCCTCCCGCCGACAAAGGCGCAACGAAAGATCCCGTCAACAATGAGGCCATAAATATCCGACGGGGCCAATATAAGCCGGCGGGCACACGCATAATGGATCGTCCTCGCTCGCGGAGACGCTTGTAAACAGGGCGGGGGCGGCGGCAGCGGCGAGATTAACAATATTAAACTCTGCGAGATAGAGAGTCCAGGCGCGGAAGTTCGAGCGCCAGATGAGTTACGACGCCGCGCGCGCGCGCGGAAACTTGACTAATTGCGCGACGTGTAAACGCGGATGCACATCGCTTTCGGAGGGGAAAGGGCTCTTTCTGAGTTTAAGCGCGATGCGGTTTGAGTTTGACAGGGCGATGCGAGTTTTATTGTGGCTTTTGTCTTATCAATTGCGATAAGAGTTGGATTGCTGGTGGTAAAAAGTGGATTCCTGCGATTCGTTGGGATTAACAAATACGGCTTTTTGTTATTGTCGATTTAAGCGTATTGACTAGGATTAAAATCGTAAAGGCTCTTCAATTGCTTAATTTATTTCAGGAACGTAATGCAATTTGCTCTCCCTTATGTAAAAGATCTTTTCAAATCTATGGAACATTTAATTTTTTTAAATCTTACATCTCTTTTTAAACTTTCTTGAAAGATGAATAATTTTGTAAAACTTACTTTCATTTTTAATTTAGTAATCATTTATGTTGCATACAAGCCTAATAAAAATGCTCGTCTATCAGAATAGACTTTTTTAATAACATCACTGGCAAGCATAAGAGCTTAAAGGAATTACGCTGCATTACCTAGAATTTACTTGGACTAATGTTACGGCAACGAAGTAAGAAAGATGCTAAAAGCTTCGGCAGAGATATCTGCATTTTACGGCACAGCTTTTACTTCAGCTATCTTTTACTATTATGTCGCTTTCTCTATTGGATTCAAAAACTTGTCCATTCGCGAGTCTTTCAGCCCTCTAAAGGAAATAAGAAGAGAAAAGAGATTTCAAACTTCAGGGAACATACTAAAACTTTCAATGAATTTAATAGAACTTTCAAATTTTAAAAACAAAATAAAAATATTATTAAACGTTAAATTTAAACTGAAGAAGCCGTTCGGTCAATCATGTTGTTTCCGATATTATTTTAAACATGAAAGTATATAACAATCAAAATATTACGAAATTAATTTCGTACGTGTACGTACAAATGTATGATTAAAATAACAGGAGGAATTTATTGATTGAATGTATTTTCGTTAAAAAGAATATCAACTACCAATAATAAAAACAATATGCCTAAATTCTATAACAAATCAATGCAAAATACAAAAAAAATCTCCATTACCCATGTGCTTTCAAAATCCAAAAAAGGCAGAAATCAAAAGTGCGAAAAAACTAAGTTTTGCTTTCCAAAAATCTTCGAAAACTCTCGTTTCGCATAGCACATCGGCTGAGAAGCACGCTTATCGTATATTTCTCGCGCGCAGCCCTTCAACGCAATCTCCAGCTGACACTTGAATGACACGGTAACGGGCCTGCGTATACGCCTGCATCCCATTTTCCGAGGCTGTCTATATACCTTTTTCCGTCGTAAGCGCGTTACGCGCTGGCGCGTGAATATATACGTGTATTAGTGAATCGCGCGCGGAACCGATGCTTATTTGCACTGCGCGTCCCGAGCTCGAGCGAAAATGTCAGGGCGAGCCTTGAGTAAATTTGCTGCGTTGCCGTGCGTTTATACTTTGCTAGCTGGGAGGATACAGCGCGCGAGAGAGAGAGAGAGAGCAGTGCTTGATGGGGAAATGAATCGAGATCAGGTTGGGAAAATTGAGAGGGATTTTTGCGTTGAGATTCTCGAATTAGACCGTTTCTGTTGTGCTCGTGTTTCAAACGTAAAAAAAGAGACAGCGGCAAATGCTGGTTTGAAATCTAATTATTATCGATCTGAACCTGATATGTTTTGACGCTCTGCGTTTAATGAAAATTTAAAACTTAAATTATAGATTTGCGTCCCTTGTTGAAGGCTAGTATTTAAATAATAAATAATACTGATCTTTTGCGTGGATTCTTAACTTTTCTTTCTGTTTATTCTTTTTTTAATTGGACATTTAATTGAAAAAAATTCTGTTTTAAAAAGGTTAAATGTCTACACTTGACCTTCTATTAGTAAACTCCTCTAAAAACTCATAATTCTTGAAAAATATAACGCAAAGGCGAAATGGAGAAGTAATACTAAAAGCAATGCAAAAGAAAACCAAGTAAATTTGCAGAACACAAATAAAAAACACTGAAATTTCGATGTTGCTGATGGTATTAAAAAATTAATTTAATTTTTCTCTTCCTGTAAAAGAAATGCAAAACTGTAAGTGTTTGCCGAGCAGGCAACGGACACAGCCTCGCTAGCAAACTCGTCGAGATCATGGATATAGCTATCTGCCTCTACTTGTCGTTTCGTGAGGCCAACACGATTTAATTACCATCTTGGTTAAACATAAAAGGAGAGGGAAAAAACGGGAACGAGAAACGGCTATTAATTGACCCTCGAGCGAAAATTCTCGCTAAAAGCCAGAATCAAACTGGAGCGAGAGATAAGAAAAGCTCCTGGATTATCCGAATTTTATTACTCGCTGAAAAATTGATTAATTACATCAAGGACGAGGAGTTATGTCAAGCTATTAAGAATATTACATTCCTTTTCTTTTTGTTTGAAGCTTCAAGTATTTGAGTCACCTGGCAGTGCACGAATTAATTAGAAAAGTGCCCAGACAAAAAGTATTATTCTTCAAGTTGTTTAATAATGTTCGTCAATAAATCTTTAATTAATACACTTCCATTAACAAATCCACTCTACCAGAAAGCGGTTAAATCATACTCCCATATTTTCAATCTACAAACCATTCTCTTCCAACATCCCAGCGCAAGCTCCTTAAAGCTCGCAAAAAGAAGGAGCCAATGATAATTCGAAAGTGCGCAAGGGCGGCGGCGCCGAGCACTTAACTTCGCCGAAACCTTAACGACGAAGCTAATTTGGCCCCGGACCAGGCCAATAATTCCGAGCCCAGCCACGGCAACGTCAAATAAATAAAGCCCACAAAGCTCGCGCGTGTGCTAAGCTCGTTCGTACCTATAGCGGCAGAAAGCACCGAGTGACGCGGAAGCGCCCGTTTTTCCGGACAATTTCTTCGCGGCGCGCACCTACATACACCACCGCAAACGAACGCCGAGAAATGAAAAGGCAGAAAGAAAGATTTAATAAAACGTGCGTCGCGCTGATTTATACGTTATAATAGGCGAGCGCGAGCCGAAATAAATCAGGATTCCGGCATGTAGAGAAAGAGAGAAAGAGAGAGAGAGTGAGAGTGAGCGCAATTACCCCGAAACAGATTCGCGCGGGAGAATGACGCGAGAAGGACGAGAAAGCCGAGGCCCCGCCCGATGACGTAGCTCGCGCGAGCGGCCCTCTCGGGGCGTCGTATTTCAAAGCGAGTCGTTGCTGAAGAAGCTCGCCCCGCTTGAGTATGTAAATGTCCGTGAGCGCGGGCGTGTGCGAAATCTACGCTTTGAGAGCTTTATACACGGCTGGCTGGGGGAGGGGGTCAAGAAAAGCAATTGCTCGTATCGCGTTGCGCGCGCGAGCTCTCGGCTGGGGGGAAGTGCTGGAACGAGTCCGCGACGAGATCCAAGGACGGTTTATTTATGGAGACGGCTGGCAGCTTCATTTGGGCCCTGAATTATGCAGTCTTTTCTATTAAATGATACGGTGCTCGGCTCCACGGGCGGGACTTTACTTGGAGATTGCGCGCGCGAGGTTTTACGCGCAAATTGGAAATTGCGTATTTTTTCTCCGCTCTTTTTTTGCTGGGAAACGAGTTTGCGATTCGAAAATTGTGGAAGGACGCTTCCAGCGTAGTTTTGAGCACAGATATTGCTGGGAGAATTTGAGGAGAGTTTTCAAATGAACGTTTTGAGGCGTGTATATTGGAAAATTTAATCCGATAGTGATTGGCTTTGGGAAGATTTCTAATTTAACGTTTTTGACGAGAGCGACTCGACTTTTTAAATGATTTTTTAAGGGCTTAATTAAATTAGTACACGTTAATAAAGCGATAAGATCTACTACTTAAATTTTCAAAATTTACCACCATTTACGAGGCGTTTATGATCACATGCTTAACTTTCGTAATTTAACTTCCCTATTGTCAGAACCTAAGACTTAATTAAATTTAATAAAATTTGTCCCCAGCTACAAATTTTTCTACTTTTCATATAATTTAATATTAAAAGTTTCAAATACGTTTGCATTGTCTTTTTTTTCATATCTAAATTTTTGTTATGTGATGATGAAGTAGCAATAATAATACTAGCAAACAAGATGCGAGTTACAATAATAATAACTCTTCTACAAATCAGTAGATAAGATAATGATTCAATTAAACAAGTTATATGAGCACTAACTAAATAAATTCAATCAATAATAAACGATTCACTATAATCCCACTCCCACACATTGATACTATCTAGCGTTGCAACACATTCACACGATACGATTTTCCAAGAGAAAGAGCCGATCTCGAGCCCTGTTAATAAAAAAAATGAATCACTGCTCGGGCGCTACTCTCATCCTGGCAATGCGTCCCCGCAGATGTTCTTACACGGACACGAGGTTCGCTCGCTCTTGCACCTACGGCGCAAGCCAAGCAGGACGTGTTCGATTGCATCTGGGAGGTCGCGAATTCGATGTGGGACTACCGCTGTGCCAAAGTTCCGCAGGTCGATGAGTCGTCGGAATCGTGCGAACGTATACACTGAATCTAGCTTTGCAAAGGGGTTACTCGTTCTTTTGAAGTCCGTGAATTTGTAAAATTGAACTTGTACTCTCGACTAAACGTTGATATTCAGGGGAGATGTTTCGATGCAAAAGGTAGAAGAATATTTTATTTGAAAATATGTTTTGGATAATGCGAGGGTTCTGGAAAATTATTTTCTATTTTATAGTTCATTTTTGTATGCATACCCACATACTTTGTCTTTGTTCAATTAAAATAAATTTTAGTGCTGTTAACTAATTTCAATATACTGTCAAATAAGATCAACCTAAAAATATGCTTACTATTTGAAGTAATTTTTTACAAATAGAACAACTTGAAGCTCAAGAAGCCACTATTTTAGCTTAAATTTGCTTTTAACTAAAAACTAATTTTAATAATAATTTTAAAAAATTAAAATTGTGTACTAGGAATCTATTTAACTCACTTTTAATGAAATTTCATCCTTCTTTTCATCACAGTTGAGCAAAGAAAACCTCCTTCTACTTTTCTGCAATCCAAACAGCTGAATAATTGTGTAAATAAATATAATAAACACACGGTATTCATCGTTAAAGAAGCTCTCATTTGAATAGACTGCGAGTGTTTTTCTCTCTTCGTGTACGTATCTCGTTTCCACATGTTTCTGAAAAAAAAATGAAAGCGAAGTCAGTTGCTTCAAGTTTGTCTTTGAAAGCACATGTGTAGATGTTATGTGTCTGCAGGACTTTTTAATGAATTCTCAGCTCGGCTATGGGTTTGTGAGAGTCGAGCTCTCACAAGGCCTTGAAAAGCGCGTTTCATCAAAGTTTTTACGCATAAGCATTCATTGAGCCGCGACCAAAGTGTTGTACTTTTTAAAAATAGCTTTTCCAATTTAATTATATGAAAAAATTTTATGATATGTTTTTAATTATTTTCTATTCTTATAAAATTTTTTATTTAGTAGAACTAAAAATAATTAAAAATTTGTTGATACTTGTAAAAAAAAATAGGCTTGTACGCTTATGATTTGAAGTATTTTCTATTCATAGAATAACGTGAAGCTTAAGTAGCCATAATTGGAGCTTAAATGTACTTTTTTTCTCAGCGTGGAAGAAGGGAGGGTTGATATAAAGCAAAAAATTTTTGTCCAACTATTTATCATGTATAAAGTTATAGATTTCAATAGTATCTCTCTTGCGTGCAAAAATTAGATATAATAATTATCTTCTATTATAAGTTATTGAAATAATTGAAAAATTTTTTACATGCAAAAGGTCGAAAATTGTCCAAGATCCTTCAAAAGAAATTCGAATAAAATAAAAACAAATTGAACTCAATTAAATCAATTTAGTTTATTTTATCAACTGTTTAAACAAATGACATTAGAAACCGCACTAGTTTCTAGAAATCGTGACTTTGCTCAAGTTCATTATTTCATTCGATTATATTGTTCTACCACGTGCCTCTGTTACATCGGACCCTCAAAATCCATAGCGACGGTGATATTCATCGATGGTCGAGCTTCCTGCAATTCGGCTTTACGAGGAATGCGCGCGCGCGCGCGAGCTCGGCAGCAAACTAACATCCATATATAGCAGGAGTGCACGCTGAGGGATAGGAACAATGCCACGCGGCTATACTGCTCTTCGGCTGCGCGAAATGTAGCAGCCCCGAAGGAGATGGATAATGCCGCGATTTGTGGTGTCGGCCCTCGTAGGCTTGACGGCTGTCGGTGGTTACATGTAAACCTCTCTCTCTCACGTGTGCGCGCGCAGATCGTTAAATAGGGTGCTGAACGATTTCTGACTGCGGTTAAGAATATGTGAGATATTTCTATCTACGGTAATAAAGTATGTAAGTGCACATAAAATAAGTTTGCACTTTTGTGTTTTTTTATTTGGTACAGCAATTTAAATTTTAATATTTCCAATACGTACATGTGTACTCTTGACTTTGATTAATTCTATCAAGAACTTTTTGAATTTTAATAATCTGAATATGCTTACTCAGAGAAGAAAAATTTTACCACTTTTTGTTTTCCTATGAAATCAATTCAAAAGCACACACCACAGAAATAAATGATATTATATCAGAATAAACTGACAGACTTATCAAAAAATAAAATATTTTAATGCAAAATTTTTTGAACAAATAGTGACTGAGAATAAAGTTAAGTATACTTGCATTTTTAATTTTATTTATAATTTTATTTTTATTACGTTAGTTTTGATGGTAGACACTCACGTAAACTGCATACATCTGACGCATAAAATAAATTGAATAATTTCATCAAACTGTCCATATTATATCGACATGAATAGCATGAATATATTAACATTCTGTTATGTCACAAATCAGTGAATCAATTATTGGCAGAATATGATTTGCATTAATTAAATTCTTGATTTTTTGCGTTTATGAAAATAAATATTCCTAAAATCAAAGCATTACTTGAGAAATAATGTTTATCAACAAGTTCTTTTTTTCCTACAACATACATTTAAATCTTAGCTGAAAAATCCTTTTCCTAATCACATGAACAAAAAAAAGAACAAATATCGCAACGCGCTCGAATAAAGTCAGTGTGTATAGACCTTGGCGTTTACGCGCTACAACGCACAGCAAAAGAAAATGAAAAAAAGGGAGAGGAGAGCAACGACTGGCGCTTGATGAGCCGGGCTGTCGAGGCGTATTTATCGCGCGGTTAATTAAACCACCGAATGAAGCTGGTAAAATGAACGTGGGAAAAAATGAAACCAGAGGGAAAGCAGCAGCCAAGTGGGCTTTCATTCGTCGGAAAAGGACTTTGCTATTCTACCTATGTGCTAAATTAAAAGCGTAAATTATAGCGCTGACTGAGGAGATGCATTCTTAAAAGTTTTTTGTAAAATACTGAGTAATACAGCGTCTATAAATTCTGTAAGTATTTATGCAACAACTGTGTAAATATCATACAAAATTTCGAGTAAATATTTAAATATGGCAGTGGTATTGGTATGGTATAGGCAAAGTTCGATAATAATGTATAACGATGTTTCAGAATCCATACTGTAAACCGTATTCATATTTTTTTTTATTTTTCTATAGCAAACGATCGGATACTCTACTCTCCAGTCTGTCGACAATACTTTTATGAAATTTTTTATAGCATATTTGAAATAACTTAATCATTTTTAGAATAAATTAAAATTAAAAAAAGTATATTTTACTACAATTTGAACCCCGACCTTTTTTTATCTTTAAATCGAAACTCTAGAATTTAAGTCACTGTTTTAATTGTTAGTGGACGATAACAATTACATTATAAATTAGTAGACTAATTCATTTGGATGTTCTCCTTTTTCACAAAGACTCTATCAATTCCTGATAAAAAACTGAAAAATTATTTTTACTACTTAATAAGAATAAATAATTGAAGTTCTTTTAAAGATTTTTTTTTAAATTTAATATATATCTAAAAGAGATTGCAGTACAATTTTTGAAGTTTTTATTTTCGAACGATACGCGGTAAAGTAAAAATATGTGAAAACTACCTAAAAATAATTAATAAATTTTAGTTTCAATATACTTATACATAAAATTGAAATTAAATATAGCACCAATTTGTAGCTACAATTGATTATATTACTAAATAAATCACAATTATAGAATTTTAGTTTTAATTTCGTTCAAGTCAAGATACACTGGACTCTGACGAATTTTGCTGGTACAAATGGGTGGTAATCTTAGTCCATAGTATTTTACTTTTATCATTATTAGTTTGTACAAATTTTCATGCAGTAGGTCTCCGAATATTTCAGCATGTGATTTTCTCCAGTAAAATAAATACAAAATAAATATATAAATTTTATCAAGAATTTTTTAACGCATACATAAATCTGTGTACAGATTTTAACATGAAAAATATTACTACATTGATATCGTATTACATTTAATTAGCCTACTACTTCAACGACAACTGATTTTATTGATGGGGAATATTTTAAGACCAGTAGACCGTTAAAATTTAATGACGCGTTTTTTCACTTGAAAGGTCACGAATAAACTTAACTGTATTACGTGCATATACGATTAATTATTTATTATTTATAATTACATATATCCCCTGTCGTAAAGTAGAGAGTATGAAGACTTCTCAGAAAGTTAAAAAACAAACCAGACCGACTCATGAATCCTAATAAAAAATAAAGTATAGAAAATGCACAATAAGATTTTTAATGGTTAGTAAATAAAAATGCTTTTATATTTTTTAAACACATTCAGGTCCTTCAGTTATTCACTTTTATTATTCTTTTAAATTAATATAGTTTAATTACTAATGACAATCCTTACATTGATTAGAATTTATTAGATAGTAACGTAACAAAAATCCAATCTTATCAAATCCTACCCCGAATAGTTGCAGGGCTTAAGCTTTCATGATGTATAGTAGTACTTTTTCCTTTTTCTTTTTGTTTTTTATTTATACTTTTTTCGAAGCTACTTCTACGAGTTATGTCCAGTACTCGAAAACTTCATCCTTGTAATAAATATACCAATCGTCCTTTAAGTCTACTACATTAAACGCAAAGTCTATACATTGGATTCGATCTATACATTACAAGAAGGTAGTTTTATGATGAAATAAAAGTGTATAATAAGAGTAACTTAACTGATAGTTTCAACAATATTTTGTATATCTAGAAAGAGTAGTGTAATAACAATATACAAAAGTGTAACAAAGCGAAAAATTATACTTCAACATTTTAGCATACGTTATTGTGCTAAAGAAATATTGAATTCTACAGAGTCTATTCAAAAATATAGATGTGTTTATTATGCGGAAATATCACTCAAGATTTTTCACGTTTTCTTAAAATATTTTATATAATCTTATCTTTCCTTTATGAATTTCAACACATATCTCTTATATAGTAAGACTCACTGATAGACTTTTTATTTTATTAAAATAAGTGTTGCTAAAATGATGATTCAAATTCTTTCTACACTCAAAGATAAACATCGAAGACATTTTCTTTCCCTTCTTTACCCTCCTTATTCGTAATTTTTCCGTCAACAAATAAGCTCATTTAGCCAAGGCTCCCACTTCTACATCGCCTATTCCAAAACACAATCCTTCAGCTTTCGCTTGCACGTACAAACACACCGCCTGCGCCGCGCGTCGCGCGCCGCGCTCATAATTATTATTTTTTCTCTTTTTTTGCTAATTGCCTCGCTCGTCGCGTGCTGTCGTCGTCGTCCAGACGGGCATTAATTACACGGCTCGCTGGCTCAGAACTCCCGGGCGCAGCAGCCGTTTCGCAGAGCCGCGCAAAAGTACAGCCGATTTGCACCTAGAAGCGCGACGGCGTGCCTCTCCTTTCGGGGGCCGGATCCCCCGTTTTCCTCGCGTCGATGCACTTTCCTCACTACCGAGGTGCTACGCGCCGATCTCGGAAGAACTGGCGCGTAGTATTGCGGAGGAATATCATTTGCAGGGCGCGCAAGCCCGCGCAGCTGGAAATATGTGAGATCGGGGACGCGGAATAAAGGCTGTGAAATTAAGCGTTCCGAGCGTTTGAGCTACTTTTTGCTGCGGATCTTGAGCAAGATGATATTATTTGGGGAGGCAGTAAATGTTTAGTTGAGAAAATTAAGCGAGTCGTTTGATGTATTTCGAGGCAAGTGTGGATGCCCAAATGGTTTTGAATATGTTAATCAGAAGGCACTTTGTGCGCTCACTTTAAAAGAACTAAAATAAGAAATCCGATTAGTCGAAAATACAGTTTCCTGGACGACTAATCTTTCACGCTTCAAAAATTATTGACTCGGAATTTTCTGGGGATCTTCGTATACCTGTCGAAGCTCCGAAGAAAACCGATGAGCCGATAAAAAAAGTAGATTCGCACATATATACATGTATACACATAGCAATTTCCTAGTCGTTGACAAAGATGGAAAGGTCTCGCCTCAAGTTATTGCAGATTTCAACGAGCGTTGCGTGACCTGAATGATGGTATGAATGTTTCCCTTTCCGTTTACTTTTTTTTCAAGGTAAAGATTTGGGGAAAAACAAATCTTTGACGCCTTAAGAAGAAAAGACGTTTAAAGATTAATAACATATATACAATATACAATATATCTATTGTTTCCTCAGTGAGTTAACTTCATGACAGAGAAAAGGTTTTGCTTCCTCGTCAGTATGGAAGCTTCATTAAAGTAAACAGTTTTCTTAAAAATTTCTTGCAAATACGTTTTCAGAATTTTAGATTAAAATGTGAAGTGTTTGCATGTACGTGTGATTGTGTGTGCGTGGCCTATTAAACGAATTTTAAGATCTTTGATGGTTTTTTGTAAGGAAGATGACTGAAAAATACGATTCATATATGAGGCATTCTTTTTAACGTGTATCACTGGGGAGTGATACCCCCCCCCCCTCCACCCCG